>CAUYQG010076371.1:0-43451 GCA_963574415.1 Tarsius wallacei | reverse complement strand
GTCTTTCTTGAGTCTTATTCACTATTTCCTTCCATTTGCTAATCCCTGTATCTGGGTACAGTCATTGGTGACTTCCAATGTTTGGCCACCAAGTTCTGATTTTCAGGAGTTCTGTCTTTGGTACACTTGAAATTGCCTGAGACTTTCCTTTGTTTTTTTCTCATTTGTGATGGATTTCTTGTTTTTCTCTTTAATTTTGTTATTCAGTGTCAGTGAGAGAGGCTTTCCCTTCTGATGTTTGCTCAGTCCTCTATTCTTCCCTGATCTGGGCTCGGGATTTGTTCTATTTTGAAATAGGATGGTGGATGGGAAGCTTTGCTTTCTCTTGTAGTTTTTGAAATTCAAATAAAGCAAGGGATGGGGTGCTAGGAATCAGAAACTGCTTGCAAATTAAAGAGTTCACTTATTGTGGTATGTGTTCCCTGAGACCCACTCTATATGATTATGCAAAGCAGAAACCAATGCAAAAGCAATTGAACTCATACATACACACCCCAAAGCAAAGTGGAATAACAAGACAAAACAAAACAAACAACAACAACAAAAATCCCAAGAAACTAAACATACACACGCCTAGCAAAAAGTGACTGGAGAAGAAAAACAGAAAGACCAGAGGAAAATTTTTTTTTAAAAAAGGGATTCAGGTTTAACCCTCACACATATATTGACACACACCTTAAACTATAAAAAATGAATATAAAAAAACTCAGAAGAACAAAAGAACAAAACCCGACAACAACAAAATTAAAAGATAACACTCAATCATTCACATACACGCATAAACAGAAAATGACAAATAAAAGAAGAAAAAAACAGAAAAAAAAATTGGGGGGCATGTAGATCAAACCCTCACATACACACTCATACACAAAAGAAAAATATTTTAAAAATTGATGAACTAATAGACAGTCAAAAATTTTTAAAAATTATGAAATAATTGAAAATTTTATAAAAATGCCAACCCCCCCCCCAAACCCTGCCCTCTTGTTGTAGGCTCTGTAATTGTTCCTCTACTCAGGTCTTTCCTGCAAAGCCACCTCTTTCACTCCCTCCTCAGAGAATGAGGTGGAAAAGGAGGAGGGTCAGTGGAGGGGGGTGGGGCTGCAGTCTTCCCCTCCCACTCTCATAGGGCAGGGAGATCTCCTCCAGTGGGAAGTTATGGGATTGTCTCTTCCCCAGGTATGTACTCTCACCAGAGGTGCCCCAGCCAGGCTTATCCTGGAATGGAGTTCTCCTATTGAGACTGACAGCCAGGTTCCACCTGGGCTTGTTCCTCTCAGTGGTGGCCGAGCTGTGTGAGTCTGATATTCAGAGGATTGCTGTGGAGGAGGGGTTTGGGTCAGGCCTGGACTCTCTACTGGTCTCTTTGGAGTTCTTCCTTGTCCTTTTCGGAACACACCCTTTGTTCCATGGCTGTGTCATCCATGGGAGGGGGTGGGCGGTGGGGTGCCTGGAACTCACCACTTGTCAGGTCCCTCTGAAGTTTGTGCTCTCAGGATAATCCCTCTGGGCCACAATCAATCCCTGAGTAGCTGATCCGCCAGTCACAGAGATTGGGTCTGTTGCTCTGTGGTGAGCAAGTGGGAACAATTTCCTGCCTGGCCTTCAAGATGGTGGTGGGGTGCCTCTTGTCCTCTTCCGTGGGAACTTGCCTCTGTATTCCCTCCGCAGTATCTGCCAGAACCCTGCCAGTGGTGAGGTAAAGCCAGGAGCCAGCAGTCTCTCTCCTGCTTCAGTGGTGAGGGAGAGCCTGGGACAATAGTTTCTCCCAATGCTTTTTCAAAGAAAAACGTCTGTCCATTTTTTAAAAACGATGGCTCTCCTCTTCTGCAGCTCAGAACCATATGTAGGCAGATCCCTTTTTCCTTTAAACATTTCTTTTCAGGTCTCTCTTCTATCTTCTGTTACCTTGTGAGGACAGGGGCCCAGGCCACCCCCGTCGTTTCCAGGGGAAGGGGCGCCCAGGCCACAGGTAAATGTGTTACCCTCCTCCATTCCCATTTTTTTACTACAAGTTATGGAGTTAGCATAGAGAAGGGAACAATTATCTCTGGCAGAACAGGCTCCCTAGAGAAGGTGACATTTGTGTTTAAGCATGAAGAAGGAATAGGAGTTCTCCATATGTAAAGGAGATGAAGAAAAATGAATTTAGTAATGTTGCAAGATACAAAATTAACATACAAATATTAGTGTTCCTGACACAAATATTGTGTTTCTATACACTAACAACAATCTATCCAAAAAGGAAAACAATTCCTGTTCATAATAGTATCAAAAAGAATAAAATACTCAGGAATGTATTTAGCTAAGAAGGTGAAAGTCTTATATGTTGAAAACTATAAAACACTGATGAATGTAATAAAGCAAGCCGGGCTCGGTGGCTCAGCCTGTAATCCCGTGCCTTTGGGAGGCTGAGGTGAGTGGATTGCCTGAGCCCGCAGGTTCGAGACCCACCTGGGCAATTTGGTGAGACCTCATCTTTACAATAAATCAAAAATTAGCCGGGCGTGGAAGCGCGCACCTGTAGTTCCAGCTACTTGGAAGACTGAGGCGGAAGGATCACTGGAGCCCAGCAGGTCGAGCCTGCGGCGGCTGGGAGCGGCCACTGCACTCCAGTCTGGGAGACAGAGTGAAACTCCAACTCAAAAAATAAAAAAGTAATAAAGCAGATACAAATAAGTGGAAAGACATCTTGTGTTTATGGATTAAGACAGTTAATATTATTGAAATGATCTTACTAACCAAAGCAATCTATATATTCAATGTAATCCTTAGCAAAACTCTAATGAATTTTTTACTGAAAGAGAAAAGACAATCCTATAATTTGTATGGAACCACAAAAGACTCTTAACAGCCAAAACTGTTTTGAACATGAACAAATCTGGAGCCATCACATTTTTTGATTTTCAAGTATATTGCAAACATTCAGTAATCAAAACAGTATGGTACTGGGGCATAGAACAGACACACAGACAAACAGATAGAGAACCCAGAAATAAACCCATGCAGATGTGGTCATATAATCTTTAACAAAGCTGGCAAAAATACATAACAGGGAAATGATTGCCTCTTTAATCAATAATGTTGAAAAAATTAGAAAGTTACATGCAAAAGAATAAAATTGTATCTTTTTTTTCTTTTTGTACCCTTTTCTTACATAATACACAAAAAATAAACTAAACTTTAATGGTTTAATTATAAGACCTACCACCATAAAACTCCTAGAAGAAAACATAAGGGGAAATTTCTTGATATTGGCCTTGACAATGATTTTATGAATATGACACCAAAAGCACAGGCATCAGAAGCAAAAACAGAAAAGTGGGACTACATCAAACCAAAAATCTTCTGCACAGCAAAGGAAGCAACCCACAAAATGAAAAGACAACCTATAGGAGTAGGAGAAAATATTTGCAAACCTTACATCTGATAAAGGGTTAATATCCAAAATACTTAAAGAACTTCTACCACTCAATGGCAAACACCAAACCAAACCAGCCAACCAACTAACCAACAAAACAAAATCCCCCAAACAACCCAAAAAGTGGGCAAAGGAACTTAATGGACATTTATCCAAAGAAGATACCAATGGGTATCTAAAAAGTGCTCAATATCACTAGTCATCAGTGAAATTCAAATCAAAACCACAATGAGCTATCACTTCACTCTTGTTATCAGACACAGATAAGTGTTGACAAGGATGTAGAGAAGAGGATAGCCATATGCACTGTTGGTGGGTGAAAACAGTAAGGAGGTTCTACAAAAATTTAAAAATAGAGCCGCCATATATATGATCCAGCAATCCCACTTCTGGGAATATATCTGGAGGAATTGAAATCAAGATACCAAAGAAGCCGGGCTCAGTGGCTCAGCCTGTAATCCCGTGCCTTTGGGAGGCTGAGGTGAGTGGATTGCCCGAGCCCAGAGTTTTGAGACCCACCTGGGCAACTTGGCGAGACCTCATCTCCACAATAAATGAAAAATTAGCCGGGCGTGGTAGCGTGCGCCTGTAGTTCCAGCTACTTGGAAGGCTGAGGCGGAAGGATCACCGGAGCCCAGCAGGTCGAGGCTGCGGTGGCCGGAAGTGGCCCTTGCACTCCAGGCTGGGCGACAGTGTGAGACTCCAACTCAAAAAAAAAAAAAAGATACCAAAAAGATATCTACATTCTCATGTTCATTGCAGCATTATCACAATAACCAAACATGGAAGCAATCTAAATGCCTTCCAACAGATGAATGGATGAAGAAAATGTAATATATCATCTCTGTATCTATCTATCTATCTACGGTAGAATATTAGTCAGCATTATCAGAAAGAAAAGCATGTTCTTTGCTACAACATGAATAAACTTGGAGGGCATTATGTTAAGTAAAATAACATGGATGGAAGGACTAACACTGCATGGTAATATGAGGAATCAAAAATAGTCAAACTTGTAGAAGCAGAGAGAAGCATGGTGGTTTTCAAGGGCTGACTTGGGATGGGTGCTGGGGAACAGGGAGGCATTAGTCAAAGGGTAAAAAGTTTCAGTTATACAAGACATGTAAGTCCCAGAGATCTATTGTACAGCACGGTGCTTAGATTTAATACTGTAGTGTATATTTAAAAAATTGCTAAGATGGTGAATCATATATTATGTGTTCATATCACACTCAGTAAACAATAATACAAGTGTGGGAGGAAACTTTTGGAAGTAATAGATGTGTTTGTGGCACAGAATGCAGTGATGGTTTCATGGGTATATACATATATCCATAATCATCAAGATGTATTCATTAAATAGATACACCTTTTACATGCCAATAATGCTTCGATAAAGAGGCAAAAAAATGGAGGTGAGGGACATTTCAGACAAGTGAAACTGTGTGTTTGGAAAGACACAGGCCTGAAACAAACTGTTGTATTGGAGAAAATGGTACATATCTCTGTTATCCCCAGAGCATACATTGAGAGGACAAAGCTGGTATGAAATAAATTTGAAAATTGAGGCTGAATGAAATTATAATATATATTTTTATGCAAGGAAAAGAAACTTGGGTTTTCTCCTATAGATAGTAGTCAGTCAATTGAGAGCTACATAAATATAAAGGAGAGAATGAATTGATTCTTTGTAAAGATGATTCTGGCTACAATTGGGAAGATGGTTTTAGAGGAAATGAGACAGGAGGCAGGAGTCAATGAGAGGCTGAATTAAGTAGAAGGGATTCTTTGGAGTGGAGAACAACTTAAAAAATTTATGAGAGGTAGAATTGATAATGTGGTGGCTAACTGGACATGAGGAATGAGGGAGAGCAAAGAGTCAAGGGTGACCTTCATGTTCTGTTAGGTGGCGGCACTAGGGCAAAGATTATACTCAATATTAGACCCCACTCTTGGTACCAGGAGTACTAGTTAGAATACTTTGGTTGAAACCGAGGCCAATTTTTACATGTCTGCATTTCCCCTTGTGCCACTATAAAACCATTCATTCAGAGTCTCTGGGAAGTTGTGCATAGGAGTTGTGTTGACTTTCATTGTCAGCTCTCTTGTGCCACCATATTGGTTCTTTTTTTAAGATTGGACTTTTACTTATTTATACTAGAGTGACCATTACTGATAACACCTCGGTAATGCACATCCGATTAAGAACTGAATGTTCATAAGGACAAAAGTCTGGAGTTCAAATTCTCAGCTCAAATTCTGATTCACTTGTTTACCATTTTTATAACCTTGAACACATCAGATAACCTTGGTTTCCTTTTATACAAAATAAAGATTAAAAGTACTCATTGCTGAGTTGTTTTGAAAATTAGAGGACCATCTGGCATGCAGTAAAATTTCAAGTAGTATTCACTTTTACTTTTCTTAAATTAAACAGCTAGCATTTTTAGTGGTGAAATTTCAGGCACCAGATAGGGGAATGAGTGGAGATTATTGTGTTTTCTAGACCCAACTAATGGCCCTGAGATTTTATGCTCTGTTGTGGTCAGTATTTTGTTTATATGATGACTTATTTGCTCCATGTTTTATTTTCTTGTTTCCTGGACCTTCTATTAAGAATAAGGGCAAATTCTTATCTTGTATGCAATGACACATATGATATATTTTTACTTCACCTTTTAGGCAGAAGAATTCAGACAGGATAGTTTTCAGTCATTTGTAGTGTGAAAAGATTAGGTTACAGCAGATAAGGTCATGGTAAGGGTGGATTCACCCTAGCTCAGGTGGCCAGAGCACTTGGGAAAAGAGAAACCAGCATTGTGTTAACCTGAGGTGCTCCAAGTTATTATCTTTGTGAGACACTTGCAAGGTTTGTAATGAAATGAGTTGCAGATACTGTCAAATTCCCCAGAAAGAAGAGAGAATAAAATCTTTTTAGCACAGAGATTTTCATTTATTTCCCTGAAAAGGGAGATGATATAGGTTCACTTTGTGAATTTTTTTATGACCTCATATAGGGCAGTGCTCAGAATACAAATCAGAAAATCTGAACAATCCCTGTTCTTTATGTAATACCAGGGGAAGGTATTGCAGTGATCTGCCATAAATGCTCTGAAAATTGAATGATGGGCTATAAAAATGTTATAAACATTGTCTTCCTTTGGATGTCCAGTGGATTCTTAGAAGCTTATCACTTGAAATTGGCATGATAAGTTCATGAAATAGCTCTCTTTAGTTGTATTCTCCGACAGTAACACTCATTACAATACTAACTTACCCCAGGAATTAAGGTTATCTTTTATTTTTCAATAGTGGTGGGAAAGTTGTGATTTATGTCTCTAACAGGCTTTTCATCTTTTTATTTCTATATAGTAGAAATCTGAGTTGGCTCCTGTAATAACCCAGGGAATTTGGAATGGGAAGTAGTTTATTTCAATTTTTCTTAACTTACTTGGTCTCAAGTCAGTGTGCATATCTCAGTTCTGTCATTTACTTGCCACGTAACCTTTGTCAAATTTATTCGAGCCTCAGTTTTTCTGCTTATAAAATGGAGATATTCATTGGGATGTTGTAAAAATTATGTTGTAGAATATAAATTACTTGGTACAGTATCTGGCATTTAGTACATAATAAATGTTAGTTATTATTAATTTGACTCTGATGACAGATTCTTTAAAAACAAAAATAGACATGTTGGCTGTAGGGACTAAAAAAGACATCGTTAACAAGGATGTAAGAATGACTGTTTTCTACATCTATCTTAATCTTCATTCTTGGTCTCATCCTCAGGTGAGAGTCTGCATGTTCTTCTTTGAGATGAACACTCTGAGTACAATGCTTTGAGTGTTCTTCTTTGAGATGTATGAAGACCATATCAGGCCATGACTTTGACTATTACTGGGCTTCCATCTTCAGAGATTTGCCCTAAAAGGCATCATGTTGGAGCTCAGTTGTTATCTGAAAAAGTAAGATGCGTACCTCTGTAGTCCCATCCAAGACTATGGTTCAATCAGTAGCGTTTCTCCCAGGCTCCTTGCATCAGAATTCATTCTTTTCACTTGCCCATGTCTTTCAAGGTTATTATGGAAACGTTGTGGGTTATTCTGCATAAGCTTCATCACTCCTAAGACCACTCAGTATAAGTTCAATGTCCAATTTTTTATTGACACAACTGTTTTTTTCTTGCGTAAGGACAAAGTTCATTAGCATTTAAACTAAAGTATTCTAGCAGGCTGGTTGGCAGTAGCCAGTATATCGTTCCTTTTATCTTTTTTGCCACAGGGTTTATAATTAATAATAAAACTTGACTTTTGTTCTTCTATCTCCATCTTCCATGGTACAGTAATTACAAACAGAACTTTAAGAAATTCCTTGCTTATGAGCTGTTTATACTAATCATCCTGGTCTTGGTCCCTTTCCCTTCCATCTGTAGTTCGTAATAGCCGAACTGGAGGATTCTGGGGCGGGAAGGGGACTTTGAAATGGATAAGAATAAAGCTGTATTTGTTAACTTTAAATTTGATTTTAACTCTTTATTGAGCTACCAGACATAACTACTTAAATATCATTTGAAATCATGAAAATTCAACCTAGAAAATATATATTGAGAGCAATAATGTGAAAGGCTCAATGGAAGACATAACTGAAGACAGGAAGATGAGTGCGACAGAGTACTTAGCTCAGGTGTGTTAAAGTCTAAGGAGAGGAGAGGTGTTAAGAAAGAAAGAGACCCGAGCTAGGGTTTAAAGCAGTGAAATGGTGAGCATATTTGGGTACTTTTTGACTCCAGTATGTTGTGGAATACTAAGAAAACTTGCAGATTTACTTAAGTTCTAAGAGACATGTTTACTTTTTTACAGAGCTTTCCCCCAGTATATTATTGAAGTATAATTTATATAGAATAAGATACACAAATCTTAAATGTATAATTTGGTTAATTTTTACATATCTATTATCTATAATAAATAGCTCTGTAAACACCACAAAGATATAAGACCTATCTTTAGATCAAGATAGAGCATTTTCTTCAACCCAGAAACCTCCTCTGTGCCCCCTTACCATGAATTCCCTCCCCATTTTGACTTTTGTCACCACAGGTTAGTTTGAACTATTCTGGAAATTTATATAAATGTAATGCTCTTTTTCTTTCATTCAGCATAATGTTTTGAAACCCATCCATTTTGTTGCCAAATCAGTTGATTTCTTTTTTGTTCCTATTTTTTATGTATTCCATTTGCTTGTCTCCCTACTTTTTGATGGAAATTTAAGGGGTTTTTTTGTTGCCGTTTTTGTCTATGATGAATTAACTATGCTATGAACACTTGTGTACAAGTCTGTTTGTAGACATATGTATTGATTTCTCTTGACTAGTACAAGAAATTGCTAGGTTATAGGATATGAGCACATGTACCATCCGCAAAATAGTCAAAATGTTTTCCAAAGTGGTTGCTCTGTTTTATATTACCATTAATAGTATACAAAAAGCTGTGCTGCTCTGCCTTGGACTTACTAAATTTTTCCAAAGGCTGAGATCCTGGTTTAGATCAGGAATCTGCCACTTAATAGCTTTGTAATCTTGAGACAATCCTTAATTTAGAGAAGCCTTCGTTTTCCCCATCTATAAAATGGGGATAATGGCAATCTCTTGCAGTATTTGTGAGGACTGGAGACCATGTATATAAAACTGCTACAGTGAATACTTCAATATATGGTACCTGCTATTATTACTCCATATTCTCATCTTACTCACCATTTGGGTAATTTAAAGCAATGTTTTCCAAGATGTGCAATATGGTGGTATGTGACATTTATTTTAAGTGTTATATACACCCAGTATTATGAAATACTGAATCACATAGTGAAGATGCATTTCTATTCCAATTTTCTTTAACCTTAATTACATCAAACGAAGAGTCTCAGCTTGGTGTTAGTCTGTATTTAACACCTCTCCACACTTTCAAATCTCTCGCTTTAATAAAGAGAGAGCAGAACACACACTCTTAGCCTTTAGCAGGCAACAGTATCTAGAAAGAATTCGGAGTTGTTTTTTCTTCACCATTTAAAAAATTTTTATTGTTAGTAGAATTGATGGCAAATAATACTGGTAGTATTTATGGCAGTAATTTCATACTTTAATAAATTATTTAGTTCTAAAAAGGTGAATGATCAGAAATAAAAAAATGTTAAGGCAATAACAACATAGGAAGAACCCAGATGTTGCCAAAATCATGAAAATAGTTTTTTATGACCAAAGCTTTGAAAATTCTGCCTCATAGTAGAGTCTCAGCAGAGATTTTAAACCTTACTTTTCAGATGATGAGACTAAGACATCTGTAACTGAACTTGTTGAGATCTAACACTGACAATTCTCTGTTGGTGAGCAAGTCACAGCCTTAACTTAGTGAAAGAATCAGTACTAGATCCCAGCCTTCTGACTCCTGTTCTTTCCAGGTCACAATCCTGGAGATAATGGGATATCTTTTCTCTTCTCAATCACACAACTAATCAATGTTCATTGATAGGAAAAAAATGCAGATAGAAACAAAGAGTTCACCTCAAATCTCACCAGCCAGAGGTTACCCTTGTTTACATTATTTTCATTCATCGACCATCCATTCATTCTATCACTAATTCGCTGATTCATGTATTCACTGAGAAATTCATTTACTTGATAAATGTTGATTAACCATCTAATATGAACCAGGCACTGCTTTAGATGCTGAGGATACAGAGATGTTCAAAACAGAAAAAGGCATCCTTGCCCTTGAAATGCTTTCCACTTTGTTCTTTTTCTAATATGGAAAGTTGAAAAAATTTTACAGAGTGCTTAAAAAAAATGTATCATAAACACCTTTCTGTGTCAATATGTAGACCTACAGCATCCATTTTATTGCCTGTATAGAGCATTTCAGTGGATTATAATTGTGAGAAGTTGAATTACTTACCAGTTTTCCATTATTGGACTCAGAGTTGTTTCTATTCTATTCAATGTGATGGTAGATATTGTGCACGTGCAAAGCTTTCCTTCTAACTCACTTATGACCCTTACCCTCAAGTCCCATTGGCCACTTGTGTGGTCTGTCAGGCTATTTTAACCACTTTGAAACTCTGTGTCCTCATCTGTTAAATGGGACCAATAACATACTCTGTCTCATAAGGATAAACATCTTGATTTATCGGAAAGAACATGTTAAGCATTGAATAAGTATTATCTGATATTATTAGCTATGATGATGTTGTCAATAATTCTTCCATAGTGTTCATATCTTAATGGGTATACTTAATGGTTTGTTTGATTCATGTTTATATTAACTAAACTTGTCTCCCCCACAGTGCTTTGTATAAAGTAGTAGCTCAATAAATGTGATTAATGAATATTAGATGAGTTATTAAATAAATAAAATGACTGGATAAATGAATGAGGTCTGTGATTAGAAGCCAAGGTCAACTGACCTATATACTAACTTTTGGCTTGTTGTGGCTGCAAATCATGTCCCCAGTCAACCCACTGGGTAGCCAAGAATAGTTGGAGAAGGAGATAGTTTGTCCCAAGTTGACTCCTCTCTCATGAGTCCCATATTCAACTTCATATTAACCTCCCCAAAATGCACAGACACAAGAATGTGAGTGTGCAGGGGCATGCATCTTTCTGCCTTCTGGTTAGGTCACACAAATAACAGAATAAGTTTGGGTTGCTGGAGGAGGAGCTGGAGTGAAGTGGATTCTGGCCAGCCAAGCAAAACCACCTTGGGACAGCTCTTACCTTTAAGAAAATTTCCATGTTATACATCTTATTCATCAAAAGATAGAGAGAATGCTAATTTTTAAATTAGAGTTGGGTTTCAATTGTGGTTTTACGTATTGTTAGTTATGCAATATTGGGAAAATAACCTCTCATGGCTTCAGTTTCCTTATTTGTAAAGTGGAGATTCTTACGCATACTTGTTTAAGTTGCGGATTAAATGAGATAACACTTGTGATAGCCTAATGGCTATGGTGTCTATTGTTTGGTGATCTGAGGCAGAAGTTCAAGGTAGTATAGTGTCTTCATTTGCTTTCTCTCTCAGAATCATGGGCAACTTTTCTTGGCTGATGAGGCCCAGGAGCCATGAAAGCTCCTCATACACCCTAGCATACCAATATTCTCCTCTAAAATCTACCATCAAAAGCTGTGAGTGCTGGGTCCCATCACCTTCCACCTCTGCTCTCCTATGAGAGAATTATGAATTCATCCTTCTGAATGGAAAGGCATGTCTGATTCCAGGATCAGATCTAGATGTGTTTTGTTTGAGCTCTGATAGGTACTTTGTACCTGTACTCATCATAGCTTCTGTGCACTGTACATGAAGGTCAGTTAAACTAGCTTGGAATTTATTTAAGATAAGGACCATGTCTTGTCCACCTCTGAATCTGGAGCAACCAGCATAATATAGGTGCTCAATAAACATTGAGTGAGGACCTGTGGTTCATGCATTGTCTTAAAGATTATGAAGTTTAGTCGGGCTCGGTGGCTCAGCCTGTAATCCCACGCCTTGGGTGAGTGGATTGCCTGAGCCTGCGGGTTCGAGACCCACCTGGGCAAATTGGTGAGAACTCATCTCTACAATAAATCAAAAATTAGCCGGGCGTGGTAGCGCGCACCTGTAGTTCCAGCTACTCGGAAGGCTGAGGTGGAAGGATCGCCGGAGCCCAGCAGGTCAAGGCTGCGGTGGCCGGGAGTGGCCACTGCACTCCAGTCTGAGCGACAGAGTGAGACGCCAACTCAAAAAAAAAATGTGACGTTTTTGAAGACAGGACCATAACTACTTGGTCAGTGTGGAATCCCTATGGCTGAGTAGGCTTTCAGTAACTACAGGTTGAGTGAATAAATGAGACTAGGAGGGAGAGGGTTTTATTTTCAGTGTTTGAGAACAGTGTGTAAGTTCCACACAAAGGAGAAGCTCCCTCCTGGCCAGGTCTGTTAGCAGCTTCTCTGATTGTTCTCTTTGTTGGCAAACACTTTGCAAAGGACTCCCCTGGAGTCCTCCTGCCTTGATCGATCACCTCCTTTGTGATAAACAGGAAGGAAAATCATTTCGGCACAATGTCTTGTCATTCCACATGCCTCTGCCCGTGATTAATGTTCTCCATTTATGGAGTCGTTGGTGGAAACCTAGAGAAAATGATGGTTATCCAGGCTTGACCTGGAGCAAGTTCATCATTAAACAACTCCTGTAATTTCCACTGCTTCACATTCATCTCTTTTCTTGCTGGGTTGAGGAAAAACAGGGTTTTGATGTCAAGACAGAGAAAGTTGCCATGTAAGTCTTCTTTTTTTACCATCTGCAGGTTGTTGTGAGAAGGTGGACAAGAGGGATCGCCATCAAATGGACAGGTACTTGGAGCTACAGGAACTTTTAAACACTATTGGTGAAAGCATTTGACATGATTTAGCAGAGTGGGTAATGCACATAGTCAATAACCCAGCAACTGAAGTTCTATTTATCCTGAAGAGCTGCATGCATTTATGCATCAGGTACATGTGCAAGAAAGTTCTGCACAGCATTGCTTGCAATAGCTCAAATTGTGAACAAAATTAAATATTCATCAACATAATTTCTGCAATATGGAGTATTTATACATTAGAATCTTACACAGAAGTGAAAATGAATAAACCAACAGCATAGCTGACTCTTTTATACCAGGCACACATTTTAAGAGATGGTATCTAGCCGGGCTCGGTGGCTCAGCCTGTAATCCCGGGATTTAGGAGGCTGAGGTGAGTGGATTGTCTGAGTCCGCGGGTTCGAGACCCACCTGGGCAACTTGGCGAGACCTCATCTCTACAATAAATCAAAAAATTAGCCAAGCGTGGTAGTGCATGCCTGTAATTCCAGCTACTTGGAAGGCTGAGGCGGAAGGATCACTGGATCCCAGCAGGTCGAGGCTGCCGTGGCCAGGAGCGGCCACTGTACTCCAGTCTGGGTGACAAAGTGAGACTCCAACTCAAAAAAAAAAAAAAGAGAGATGATATCGGTGTACTACTTTTTGAAGTCTAGTTGAGTTATAATAGCAATGTGTAGTATAGTGCTCGCTCAAATGATGGCACTAATTAAATGGATGCTAGTGTCACCATGTGGTAGATAGGTATACATTGAGTATTACAATTTTAATACAGCTTTTCTTTTCTTAAAATATGTATACTTTTTTTGACGCTGTCTGTATACATAATGCTGAGCAAAGAAACAATACACAAAAGAGAAAAGTATGATTCTATTAATATAAAATTGAAAAACAGATAAAATGGAATCTATGTTTTATGTGTGCACACAAAGAAAAGCTATAAATAAGAAAATGCATGATTGCCATAAAAGGTAAGATAGTGGCTACTTCTGGGGGGAGGGTGAGGTGGTATAATTGGGGAATGTTGACTTTATTCTATTTCTTCACTTGGGTGTTGGTTACATTTACATTCACTCTGCAGATATTTGTTAAGTTGCTCCTCCATGCACTTCTGAATACTTGTTATATTTTACAATAAAATATATATTTAAAATTCAGCTTCCTGCCCGGGTTCGGTGGCTCAGCCTGTAATCCCCGCACTTTGGAGGGCTGAGGAGAGTGGATTGCCTGAGCCTGCGAGTTCAAGACCAACCCAGGCAACTTGGCAACCTCTTCTCTACAATAAATAGAAAATTAGCCAGGTGTGGTAGCGCGCGCATGTAGTTCTGGCTACTTGGAAGGCTGAGGTGGAAGGATTGCTGTAGCCCAGCAGGTCGACGCTGGGGTGACTGTGAGCATGTCACTGCACTCCAGCCCAGGTGACAGAGTAAGACGTCAACTTAAAAAAAAAAAATTCAGCTTTCTAAAGACAACTTATAGATACTTAGTTGCAGTATTTTTTAGGTCAGTGCTTCCCAACTTGGAAAAGCTTAAAAATGACCTAAGTTTTTTGTTAAGTATTCAGATTGTCAGGTTCCTGGCAATTCTGATTTCCTAAGTAAGGAACTGATGTGATTCTGTTGATAGATAAATTTTTGGAAAATTGGTTTAGAGCAACTTTTTGCATTAGAATAACCCGGGGAGCTTTAAAAATGACTAATGTGTATATCCCACCCCCAGAGCCTCTGATTTAACTAGTCTGGGGTACAGCCTGGGCATCCAGATTTTTTTTAACACTCTCTGGGTGATTCTAATGTTCAGCCCAGTTGAGAACCACTGATTTAGGTTAGCACTTCTTAAATTGCAATGTGCATTTGAATTACCTGGGCATTCTATTAAAATGCAGTTTCTGATTCAGTGGGTCAGGGATGGGGCCTGAGATTCTGCATTTCTCATAGGTTCCTAGGTGACACAGATGCTACTTGTACATGGACCACATTTCGAGTAGCAATGGTTTAGACCCTTTGGAGTCAGACCAGTGTCTGAGTCCCGGTTCTAATGCTAAACCACTGTTACCTGGCACAAAAACTACACCTTTCTGAGTCTCAATTTATTCATCTATAAAATGAAGGTGCTAATAATAATCACCATTGTCAACCTAAATAACAAAAAGAGACTCTCTAAAAGAAAGATGTTTATTTGGGAATAGAGCATTCCTGGGAATACATGGGTCACTGTAAACTATGTGTATATCAGGGAGGGTGAGGAAGACAAAGGTTTTTAAAGGAGAAAATGAAGAAGATTACATATTTGTTTTGAAATAATTATCCTTGGCTACAAAGACCAATAACATGGGTGACGCCATTCTGTTTCGACAGGCAGTCGCTGAACAGATGTCCTTGCAAAGGTATTTTTTTGTGTAAGGTTGTAATGGGCTTTGGGCAAGGTTGTGGTTTTTTGTAGAATTTTTTTGGTATTAGATATACAAGCATGAGAGCCCTCTCATCATGGACTTCCCGGCTCCATTTGACAAGATTTTCTTAATGTTAGTGACTCTGATTCTGACAACTTCCACACCCTCTTCCGGGATTTGTGAGGATCAAGAGAATTATGACAGATAATGGAAGAGCAGAGTGTCAGAAGTGAGCAAGTGCTTGGTAAAGTCTGCTTCCTCCCTGCAGTCCCTGCTGGGCTGAAGAGAAGAAATAAGAAGCTTGTTCGGCAGGCTGCCGAGGGTGGGCACACTGCTCAAGTGTTTGCTCTGCTTCTTTATTGCCTTGCACCACAAGCCTGGCAGAGTCTTCCTAAGACAGCCAGATAGAAGGTCGCATACCACACCGTCCCACTTGCTTAGGAGAAATTATAGCAGACGGGTTGAGAGGGTATGACTTTGAAGCAATCCTGCTACAATAGAAGGGGTCAGAAGACAAGTCAGTAACCTGGAGGACAGACCCTCTTCATGTTGGGCTTCTTGCAAACTGCTGTTAGTATACACACACACACACACACACATATATGCCTATGTGCATGTATATATGCAAATACAGTAGTAAATAAACATGTATATATGCATATGTAGTGGTAATATGTAATTGTTGGTTTACTGTCTTCCCAGCTACAAATAAGTATTCATACATATGGAATAATATATCTATATGGAATTTATATAATCTATAATTATAATATACAGATGCTCGTCAATTTAAGATGTGTTACATCCCAATAAACCCATTTGTAAGTTGATAATATCATGTCAAAAATGCATTTAATACATTTTTTTAACCTACCTAAATGTACCCATATCTCTTACATTAGCTTGTAAGTGGGCAAAATTACTTAATTCAAAGCCCATTTTGTGAGTGTTGACTACCTATCACATGGGATTTATTGAATATTGTACTGAAAGTGAAAAACAGAATGACGTGGCTACTTGAAGTACAATTTCTCTTGGATATTTCTTGGACACCATCATGGAGTCCAAAAATTGTAAGTCAAACTATTTTAAGCTGGGAACTGTCTATATATGTATTATGTGTGTATGTGTGTGTGTGTGCTTGCCTGTTTATCTTACTCTCTAGCTGTAATTCATGCATTCATTCCACTCATCTTTGCTGAGCACCTACTATATTCTAGGCACTTCTCTAGTCCCTAGGTGCCAATTAGGGAATGAAACAGACAAAATACTCCAGCCCTAGTGGAGCTAACATTCTAGTGTTGCAGACCTTAAATGAATTACATCATTATAAAATCATTTGGCTTGTAAGGTGATAAGTACTATGAAAGAGGAACTATAGCAGAGTGTGGGGGGTAGGCAGGGGCTATGTGTGCATGTGTGTTTGTGTGTGTGTGTGTGTGTGTGTGTGTGTGTGTGTGTGTACAGTTTTGAATAAGGTGGTCAGGGACGGACTCATTGAGCAATATTTGAGCAAAGACTTGAAAGAAGTGAGGGAGACATGCTTATATCCGAGGAAGGAATGTAGCAGGAGCACAGAGAGGTCGTGACACCAAGGCTACTTTAGAAAGTAGCAGATTTATTTATTAGCACCGGTGTGACTCAGAGAGCTAACACTCCCAGGCTGAACATCCCGGGGGAGGGAGGAGAGGGGTCTTATAACTTAGTTTAGGTAAGAGAGGGGGGTCGGGTTGAGCAATTATACATTTTCTTTGGAATTCACAAGGTTGTACTCAACAAAATCAGATTTTCAAAGAACAAATGGTCTCCAGGAAATGCATAGCAAGCAGGGGTTGTAAAAACCGATGACCTCACAAAGAGTGAATTGGTTACTACTTTGCATCTCCAGGAAAACCATCCCTGGCTATTTGGTTTTCTCAAGGAAAATCTGTCTGGCAGGTTTTCAGAGCTTGCCGATTGATCTTCAAAAGGAATACTTTTAACTGTTATTAGCACTCTCTGCCACAGGAACACCTGGCAGATGGAAGCCAAGAATAGACCCCGAGGAAACAGGAGAGTGTTTGGCACATTCAGGGCATAGGGGAAGCCAAGGTGGCTGGAGGAGAAGGCAAGGAAGAATGTTAGAACATGAAGTCAAAGTGACTGTAGGATGTTGGCTTTTTCTCTGAATGAGAAGGTGTAGAGGGTATGAGAAGAGGTGTGACAAGATATGAATTATATTTTAAACAGAATGTTCTGTTGTGTTGAGAATAGACTGGAGAGAGGCAAGGTGGAATCTGGGAGACCCACTGAAAAGGTATAGCCACCATAGTCCAGGGTAGGAGCAGTGAAGTTGACTCAGGGATGCTATGTACAGTTGAGCAGCTTGGTCATGGCAAATTGAGGAGACTCATTCCCATGAGCATGAAAGGAATGGTACTTCTAGAGTTTTGCAGCGTACAGAATGTGCAGCTGGAAGCTGTGACCCTTTAAAAAGTGGGTGGATTCCGTGAAGGCACAGATTTTACTTTTCTTTATGCTCTAGCTCTAGTGCTCAAGCAGTGTCTGGCACAGAGCAGGTACTCAATAAATATGTGTTTTGTGAATAATGTGCCTGCTTCCACCTCCTTCATTCTTGGAAACACAGTGGCTGCAGGTGAGTCAGAGAAGGTTAAAGTGTGAGTTGTCAGATTTTGCAGATGTCTCCATTTGTCTTTGGTGGTCACCACTTTGAGTGTTTTGGTATAAAAGTCCCTATACGTTTCAAAACACTATCATTTTATGTCATCAAGTGCAAACCAGTTTTTGATGGCATTTTTGCAGTGAAGATGAAATAAGCTGTGTTACACTTTGTCATCCCTCTCCTCCCAAACATCACTTCTGAGTCACCTCTCACTTGCTGATCTGTTCTGGCTGCAATTAAAGTTAAATCGCCTTTGGACCAGAAAATTCTCATCTTTATTTACAGCACCTGCAAATCAAGCTGATCCTTCTAATTTTAACAGCTTCTTTAGTGGCAAAAATCTCTATTCCAAAGGAACAGGTGGGGAAGTGACAAAGAACATTCTTCTAGGCGTTACAATAGAGAATGGGCCAGGAGAGAAGAACCAATCTGTGCTGTGGCAGTAGATGCCCCAAACTTTGTGAGTTCAAGTCTGTGTACTGCCTTTTAGCAACTGCATGACTTTGACAGTTCCCAGAAACTTGCTGAGTCTCAGGTACCTTGTTAATAAAATGAAGGGTGGGACAATTCCTGGTCAGCCATTCCATAGGACTATATATGCCCAAGCAGACCTCATATGAGAAAGTTCTTACAGTTTTGGTAGCAGTGAGAGGGACTGATGGTGGAGAATCAACAATAAATCTATTATTTTAAATTATCAAGCTCACTGAATGTTTTACTTGCAACCCCTCTCATTGTATATTATTGTGCTTACATGGTTTTATTTCTATGCCTGTTCCTCTATGCCTTTCTCTCTTTCCTCATTTCCATCAAATTCATTCAGTAACTATAACACCCACCAAGTGCTGGGCACTGAGTTTTCCAGTAGGGAATATGACAGATGTGGCTTCTGACCTGAAGGAACTTACAGGTTAATGGGAAAGAGATCTGGAAGAAAAGATTATACACATGACTGTGTGATTACCATTATGGTGCATTCTAGGAAGGGAAAATGTTGGGAGCTATAAGAACATATAACAGAATGAATTAGATTGATGAGTCAGAGAGGTCTTCCTTGGAGAGGTGGTATTTACCAGAGACAGAAAGGATGGCTAAGAGCCAGACGAAGGAAAGGAATATTCTTCCAGGTGGGTGGAACAGCATGTACAAAGCTCTGGGGGTGAGACAAAAGAGAAAACTGGTGTGGCTGGAATAAATCAAGTAACAGGAGCGGTAAGTGAAGAGGAATTCGGGGAGAAATCAGGTAGGCAAGGTGATCTGTGAAAGCAGTGGTGAATTAACACGGCTCTTGACAAAAAAGGCTGAAACAAACAAGCAAACAAACACCAATAAGTAACCCTGGTTCTACTTCACCTGGATCATTAGAAACATTTTCTCTAAAAGCATGCAAGCTGGCATGTCTTAAATCCATTCACCAACTTAGAACTTGATATGTCTGAACATTTTCCTCTGAGAGGTTAGAGAATGAGGTTATTCCTTGCTCTTCTGACTTCTGAAGAAAAAGTGGAGGACAGAAGAGGGCAAAAACAATTTCCAATTTAGTTCTCTGTTAACCTCTTCTTGTGGGTAAACAGAACTCCCAACCACAGAAAACCGGAGCTGTAGTTCACCCTAAAATTGTGTCCTTTGAGTGATAGCCCTCTTTGAGAATCCCCACCTAAATTGTCCTGCAAAGTTGTTCTCATAAACAGGACCTCCCCACCTCTGCAACCCACCCCTGCCCCCAGGACACCATTAGACAGACAGAAGGCTTTGCCCTCTAGGGAGCTGGTGGCCTTCCTTGTTACCATGAAAAGCTGATTATCAAGCCCAGGCAATCATATTTGCATTGCTAATTGAAGAAGAAAGCTACAATAAGCACTAGAGTGAGAATTATTGGACAGAAAGCTACAATAAGCACTAGAGTGAGAATTCTTTGTTCCCTTGGGGGTGTTGGTGTCAGCAGCCACAACAGACTTCTGTACCTGATGCTAATGAAAGTGAAACTTAAACTGGGCACCAAGGAAATTCAGAAGACCCCAGAGATACTCAGTGATTACTTCTGATGTGGAACTTCGAGACATTTCAATGCAACGGGACTTAGTTGAGCCGGCAAATAGGACTCATTTCTTGGATGGGGTCTCTCAGGACCAACAGGGATATCTAACCAGAATTGGTTCCACTGTTGTTCAAATGGCTGGTTTGGCTCAGGAAAATGCACTGGTTCACCTTCAGCAGATCTTACTCTTTCACCCTGTCTGTGATCTGACATATGATCCTGCAGATTATTCACTTATATGTCATGAAGGTTAATAGATCGGGGACAACAGGCTCCTCCTCACCCCCAAGGAAGGCACAACACAAGGGATAACCAACCCCTCTCTCTTGATGACATGAAAACAGACTCTGACTTTCATGTCAATTGTAGGATATATACAGGTTTTGACCAATGTTTCTTATACAGAATGAAGGACAAAAGCAAAGTCTTTTAAGTGTAGTTGTCACCGAGAGAGCATGAGCAGACAGGACCTATCTTGTCGTCAGAATCTGTATTTCGTGTTTTGAGTAAGCTAGATTTTGATGATTTATTCTTAACTATTTAGATTAAATTGTACTTCAAAGGGCACTATGGGTTAATTGGATCTAGCTCAGACCACTGAAGAGTGAGGAGCAAATATACCTGTGGTCTCCAGCTTAATTTTAACTTAAAGTGTCCTTTTTTTCATTCATTTACAAAGCTTTCAATTATCAAAAATTTCAGGAAAATATAAAGAACTCTACCTATTCATTGTCCAGTTTCAACAATGATCAACTCATGGCCAATCATTTTATTAACATACTCACTTGTATTCCCTGCTTTCTTGAGAATATGTCACAGCTGATCAGTTCAAATATTTCAACAAGAATCTCTGAAAGGTATGTGCAAGATAAGAACTATTTTAAGACTCATTTTATCAACTGAGCTAGCCAGGCAGACAAGAACTATGTTAGAAGGTATAACCACATACCATTATCATACCCCCAAATTAACATAATTTCCTAATACCAGCAAATGTTCAAATGTTTCTTGTTTTGTTTTTGCATTGTATTTGAGAACTGACTCATCCTTAAATATTGTTTCAAAAATTTATACATAAAACACTGACTTTCTGTTGCTGTCCAGTTTTATGGATTCTAGCCCGTGTATGTAGATTCATGCAACCATCACCATAATCAGGACACAGAACAGTTCTGTCACTGAAGAAGACTCCTTTATACTTTATACTGCCCTGCAAGCCCCCGTCCTTCTCCTAATGCCTCACTACCACTCATCTTTTCTTCATTGCTCAAGTTTGCCTATTCCAGAATGCATACAAACAGAATCATGCAGGATATAGCTTCTTGAAAATGCTACCTTGCACTTAACACCATCCATCTGAGATTCAATAATTTAACCCTTTTCAGTGCTGAATAATGTTCCATTGTATACATGTACATCCTTTAACTTTCTATTGTAGTTATTTCATATGTTAAAACCCCATCAGAAAAAAATAAACTTTGGCTTCTTCTGCCAAATATCAAACTTGTCTTAAAAGGTTCGAGGAGAAAAGTATTCTGTTATGTTTAATGAAATATTTGCCATTTCTGTTGTTCTTGCTCCAATTCTTCCTTCTAGTATTTAACATTTGGTTTAGAGCAGGTTCTGCTAGCAATGATTTATATTAGTTTTCCTTTATCTAAGAATGTCTTTTTAAAAAAAACCATACCTGAAGGATTTTTTAAAATGTATTTACTGATTTTTTTTTAAATTATAAAGATGTAGGGTGCAATATAGGATTAGGTATACAAACATTGATTATGCAGGTACTCTTGTTGATGAGGTATGCCCCTCTCTCCCCTACCAGTTTCCCTCAACTGCCAAGTCCACTCTCCCCTCCCCTGACAGCTTCCCACCTGCCAATTGCTTTCTTGTAGTAGTATAATTGTTCAAGGTTCTCTTATGAGTGAGAACATATGGTACTCTGTTCTTTGTTTCTGTGACAGATCACTGAGTATGATCGACTCTAAATCCATCCAAATTGCTGTAAAGTCTGTATATTTGTCCTTCTTTATGGCTACATAATATTCCATTGTGTACATGTTTTTTAATCCAGTCCAGCTTCGATGGGCAACATGGCTGTTTTCATGTTTTTGCTATTGTGAATAGAGCTGCAACAAACATACATGTGCAGATATCTTTTTTGTAGAATGATTTGAGTTCCTCCGGGTATATTCCCAATAGGGGAGTTGCTAGGTCATATAGAAGGTCAATTTCTAGTACTCCAAAGGATATTTTTACTTGATATAGGTTTCTGGTGAGAAGGTAACAAAAATTTTTTTGGTTATAGCCTTTGAAAAATGTTGTGCTACTTGTTCTGTCTTCCATGACTTCTGATGAGAAATCTACAGGCATTCAAATTGTAGTTCCTCTATAAATAATGACTAGTCTTTCTCTGGCTGCTTTTAAGATACTTACCTTATCTTTAGTTTTTAGTAGTTTGATTATAATGTTTGTGGACATGGATTTCTTTAGGTTTAGCTCCTCCACGTTTGGAGGAGAACTTCTTGAATCTAAAACTATGCCAAATTGTGAAGTTTTTAGTTATTATTTCTTCAAATATTTTTCTGCATCACACTTTCTCCTCTACTTATAGGAATCCTATAAAATAAACATTTGACCTTTTAGTGTTGTCTGATGGTCCCCAAGTCTCTGTTCATTTTTTTAATCATTTTTTTTTCTCTTTGTTGCTCAGGTTGGATAATTTCTATTGGTCTTTCTTCAAGTTCAGTGACTTTTTCTTTATTATCTCCATTCTATTGTTAAAGCCTTCATGAGACTTTTTTATTTTGGGTGTTATATTTTTCAATTTTTAAATCTCCACTTGTTTTTTTTATGTATCATCTAGTTCCCCAGTGAAATTTTCAATCTTGGTGTTTATTTTAAGTGTGACCCTGCTTACTTCTTGGAACATAGTAAAGTAGGGCTGCTTGAATATCCTTATAACATGGCAGCTGACTTTTCCCAGAGTGAGTGATAATGGTGTATAAATATGAAACTTTTAAAAACCTCCCCAGGTGATGAAACATTGCCCCAATAAACTGAAAAATTATTGATTCATAAGCCTTCAAGTAACTGGCTATTAAATGTGGTCTTAGCCTTTATTTAGTTGTGCACATTGGTGAGCGTCCCAAATATTTTGGTGGCATTTGTCACCATTTTAATTCATTTTTATTCCTTTTATACATGTTCTGGTTTAGTTTCCTTATTTATTTTGAATCTAGTTTCTCAACTATATTAGAGTTTGACATATTGATATTTCTTTACTGCTTCATCATGCATTCGCACATTTAAAGGAATAATCTTAACTCTAGCAAAATTGGCTCGAAGCATGTGTGTGTTATGTAAAAATGTCAGGAACGCTATAATTATATTTTATCAGGTGAAGTTTAACATTTTAATAGGCAGTGTCTAAGGCTGATTTGATAGGGTGGTTTTGGATGATGAAATGGATGCTCAAAATAAGAAAACACCACTCAAAGACTAAATGAATTGCTTCTGCCAGACAAGTAGGTTCACAATGTACTCTGAAGGGCCTGTGCAATTTTTTTAAGTGCTGTCCTCTTTTAATGTATGTTCATTAAATATGATTTTGAAGGTGGGAAAATAACCCCTTTGTGACCTGTTAATCATTAAAAAAGAAGAGTGAACACTTGGCAAAGCTCCAGGAGGAATCCTTAGCTTGGTATTTATTTCATCTCACTGTGGGTATAATTTGCCAAAATAGCAAAAGTTTGAGCAACTTCAGCTACACAGCTCCATCCATTCCTTTGTGTGCAGAGACATAATATCAACCAAATGGGACAAATGGGTTTATTGTAGCCAACTATTCTTTCATGGGAGCAAATTTAATTTACTTGGGTCATTCTGCTGTTGTGTATTGTCTTTGTTTTATTTATAAACAGGACAGTCATGAGTCCCTTGTCTTGAGTTAGGTCCTTGATTGGAAGCACAATTTTGTACATTAGTTGGTAAATAAATGAGCTGAGCATTTTACATAAGTGTAGCACTGCCAGCTCTTTCATAAAACGTTGATATTTTAATCTCCAAGAAAGATTGCTTTTTTCCCTGGAGTGCTAAAAAGATCCCCCTTGGGTAGGTGAGTGATCAGGCTGCAAAATCTGCCATCCCAGAACTACCAGGTTTGATTCAACTGATCTGACTACTAGCTTTCTTTCTTCTTAGCAAGGCATTCTGTGGGAAAAAATTGAGGGAATGAGGTTGGAAATTAGATTTGGATTTGAGTCCATCTTGACAGCTCACTGTATGATTTCGAGCAAATAAGCTCTCTGCCTTCCATAGAAAATTGAAAGGATTAAATCAGCATGTAGAAACTCTTGTATCTGTTTGCCTTGAATATTTCTTATTCTTTCCACTGGCCACAACCCCTGTTTTTCACTCTGTAATGCCCAGCCCACCAAAGAGGTAAACATTTGATCAAAGAAAGCCCAAATGGTTTTGTCAATGGAAATTTGTTTTAGTACTTTAAAGATGTATTCTGATGAAATATTATACAACCATAAAGAAGGACAAAATTATGGACTTTGCAGCAACTTGGATGGATTCAGAGACTATCATACTCAGTAGTCTCTCACAGAAAGAACTGAATACCACATGTTCTCACTCATAATTGGGTTCTGAACATTTATCACAATACTGCAAGAGAGGGATTAGGAGTAGCAGGACACTACAAGATGGGGGAAGCACATGACATCACTAAGGATACCTGATCTTAAACCAGGGGAAGTGAGGACTAGTGGGAGGCCTAAACTTCACCTGCATGTGGACCAATTGTATACCTAATACTGACTTGTTCCACATATCTTTAAAATAAAATAAAGAGAAAAAACAAATAAATATTTGTTATATCCATATTATTTATTCATTATTGAAAACATGTTGAGAGGATGCTGGCTTAAAAAACTTTTTTTTTTTAGTACTTGACCATTGCCACAAATGAGGAAGAATTGAGAGGTAGTGTTGTATTTATGTAAAACTTTTTTTCCCAAAAGGGAGAATATAGGAAGATTAAAGATTTTAATTTTAAAATTTTTAAAAATTAAAGAACGATGATTCCACTGTTTTCTGACTTTCATTGTCATTGTTAAGAAGTCATCAATAATCCATATTATTGCCTTTTTGAGGGTAACACTTTTTTACCCATGTGGCTGCTTTTAAAACTTTCTTATGCCATTGGATTTCGGAAGTTTTACTATGATGTTTATAGATATTTTTTGATTGTTTTGGTTTTTGCATTATTCTAAATTGAGGTTCACAGAATTTCTTGAATCTGATGTTTGATGTCTTAAGTAAGTTTTGGAAACTTCTCTTCAAAATTCTTCTCCCATCCTCAACCAGACTCTTCCTTCTCTCCTATTGGGCATACAATTGCATGAATTTTTGAGTTTTTCAAGATGTCATGCATTTCTTATGCATTTTTTATGCATTTCTCATCATTTTATTTACCTATGTTTCATTCTTGATGTGTTCTACTGATATATCTTTGGATAGGCTAATTTTCCATTCTGCCATGTCTAACCCGCCATTTAAACAACTACTAAATTCTTAATTTTGGGTTTTGTATTTTTGGGAAGACAGTTAAAGTAGAGACAGTTTATCTTTTTCCAGTATGAGATTTATCTGATTGGAAGCTAGATTGTTTTTATAAGAGATAGTCTATATTCAGTTTGTTCTTTATTCTAAGGGTGGAGTCTTTCAGAACTGCAATCATTACCTTGGGATATTTCCTGGAGTTTCTTAATTTTAGCTAGTCACAAACTTCGTTTTTGTCCCCCTAATATTGTGAGACTACTATAAACTCTGTTTAGCTTCTGAGAAATTTATTTCTGCTTCTTGCTTTTCTTCTCAGCATTTCAGCAACTGGATGAAAAATTTTAAATGTCTCAAGAGGAAATGCAGAAGCCTAATGTAGAGCTGATTCCCATCTTCTTGGTGAGTGACATTTCAGCTGCTTATTATCCATGAAGTCTATTTTATCCAGCACCTTGAGACATCTAAAAGAGTGGGTCTTTTTTTTTTTTAACTCATCAGTCTAAGAGCTCTCTGCCCATTGGTCTTATATTCTCTTTGGTTCCCCTATGGTCTGTTCTCCCTCAGATGCCAAGTGCTCTTGACTAGAGGGTTATGTGCTGTTCCCAAATTGGCAAATGCCTTAAATAGAAAATTAGTACAAAATATTGGATTTTCTTCACATCCTGGACACAGGTAGCTTTCTAATGACATCAAACATATTTTTACATTTTGTAGGCTTTCTTGTTATCCTTGTTGGAACTTTTGGGCTAATATAAGTTAGACAATTACAACTGGAAACACCAGTCTTGCCAGGAAATTTTAATTTTGGTCTGACATAGAAATGGAAAGGCCAGTGGTAGTTTCTAGGGACCTAATTCTGGGGCCTCTACTGTTGAGATCTCTTATAATGCCCTAGTTATGGCACTTCCCTGGGTTGATTGCTCTTCCTTTCCTTTGACTTGATGACCTACCCAGTATATTTCCAGTAAACACACTCCTTTTTTCCCCAACATAGTCTGAGTTTCTGTACTTGCAAACCATAAGCATAAAACATCTGTCAGCTGGCTAGTCAGAATAAGAGGAGCAACTTGTACTCATGCACCAGCACAGTTGTGTAATGCTCTGCAGTGTAAAGTGGCTTGGTATATACTATACTATGAAAACAATTCTGTTTTAGACTGGTGACAAGAAGTCAACTCCTTGTGTCTCAGTTTTTTCATTTGTAAAAGTTTGTGTTTGTACAAGATTACTTCTGAAATTTCCTCAAGCTGAAAATCTTATGATTCTGATTTGGAGCTACTTGGTCCACACAGGGATGGCATCCACAAACTTGCCCTTTTAAACCCATGTTCTTATCAGTTGATCAGGCTGCTATTCCATATAGTGTTGCTAGTTTTAAAAAAAGAAGTAAAGCTAGCTATAAAACTTTCTGCTCATATAATGTGAGGCACACCCGAGCATGAATAACACTCAACTGCATAGCATAGTGCAAGAGGTAGACATATTTGGAGAGGTCTCTTTAATAGTGAATTCCATTGATTCTACCTGACTTAGATGTCACTCTGTTACAACATCTGAAAATGTTATTTTAACCCGAGCACTTTACAGAGATGCAAAAAACAAACAAAAGCTCAATTATGAGACACATCTGTGAAGTATTACCCATTTAGTTTTCAGATTCTTTAAACTTTAGATTTTTTTGAAATCAGTTTATTGGAGAGCTGTATACTTGTCACATGCTGATTTGCCCTTTGGTACTTTGGGAGGATTGTTTTGGCTCTATGGTATTCAATGATATCAGATATACCCCCTTCCTTCCATTTTCCCATCATCACCATGGGCAAAACAGTTATCATGTCTCATTAGGAATATGACAGCACCTGTGCTCAGCTCTCTGCCCACTGGTCTTCCCATATTCTCTGTGGGACCCCTACAATCTGTTCTCCCTCAGATGCCAAGTGCTTGTTTCAAAATGAAAGTCTGAGTGTGCCATCCACTTCCTGGAAATCCTTTATACCTTACAATTGAATGGGATCTTTCTGTACAGAAACTATAGAAACACAATTGAGCTGAAGTTAAAAGAAAACAGACAAGGCTTTAGTGGGGCTTCTGTCAAGAAAAAGGGAGGCAGCTTTGACCAAAGAGATGATCAAGCTGCTCCATGAACAAAGAAATGGGCAGGCTTTTACTGGATATCTCAGAAAAGTGGGGACTTCTCCAATAATTTTTCATTATTCATCAAATCAACTCCATTTTTGATAATCCATTGCTGTCTGCATTTCTTGAAGTAGGGAAGTCATGCCGCATTTGCTTGTGTAAGATTAAACCAGGTTTGGTCACCTCCTTTCGGGAGCTATTATTATTACTTGTGCCCTGTTGGTGATAGCAGGCGTTCACATCCTGGCCTTGTAATTAACTCAGAGACAAAGCAGGGGGAGGGCAGTTGGGAGGGAAGAGAAAAGCATAGGCAGAGAGTCCAGCAGGAAGAGAGAAAGAACTACTACAAACTGTTTTTATATAAATTCACAAGTGTATACGTTATGTGTAAAGAGTTCAAATCTTTTGTCCGATGGTGAAAGTCTGAGTATCTAATTTCCTTCCTAAGAGATTTAGCCTTCATATTCTTAAGAGACAGGGGTCAGTGGGCTCATTTTCTGTAGCTGCTTCCTGCTGAGCATAGCCACTGGCTATATATACCTTGGAGGTCATAAAAGTTGGGTTCTTTGTTTAGAAAAGGCTGAAATTCCTAGACAATCAGTAGCTTTACATGCAATTACTGGAATCTGGAAGAGATGAATTTGATGAGTAAAATTAAAGAAAAAAACCAGGGACCAATGGTGAGGAGTAAGAGAATAAACATTAATGTCTTAAGCAGCAATTTTAGGTCCTTTCTTTTAAGATCTTCAGGAAGATTTGATTTCCCAGTTGAAAAGGATTTAGGGCCATGTCTGTGGGATGAGTAGTCCTGTTAGCTGTCAGTTTTATGATCTCTATTTTAACATTAAACTTTATGAATTAAAGCTAAGAAAGAATTTAGGATTTTGTCCAACTTGTAGAAAATAACAAATACTCAAAAATAATTAACAGGAGAATCTAACCACAGGTATACTATAGGTTCGTTTAAAACATAATATTTATAGGCTGGGCGTGGTAGCTCAGCCTATAATCCCAGTACTTTGGAAGGCCAAGGCGAGAGGATTGCCTGAGCCTGGGGGTTCGAGACCAGCCTGGGCAACTTGGTGAGACTTTGTCTCTGCAATAAATCACAAAACTAGCCAGTCGTGGTGGCATGTGTCTGTAATTCCAGCTACTTGGAAGGTTGAGGCAGAAGGATCGTCTATGCCCAGTAGTTTGAGGCCGCGGTGGCCATAAGCATGCCACTGCACTCCAGCCTGGGCGACAAGAGTAAGACTCCAACTCAAAAAAATAAAAAAAAAACCCACATAATTTTCCCTCTCTCTAGTTCTTTATTTTTATTAAAGATAAATCATAGTAGAATCAATTTATTTGTAAAATAGGGTTTAGTCCCATTATGATTACTTGCATAAAGTGCAGAAAAAAATAATTATTTGCCAGTAGGCACTCTTTAGGTTGGCTTTGCCAGAACAATTTTCAAAAGGAATTTCAGATTAAACCTTTCAAAACCCTTTTGAACCCAACCAGGGATTTATCTGTGCCCACAGTTGCCTGTGTGTTGGGGGAATTCTTCTCTTCTTGAGGTTCCATAATACCTTGGGGTCCCCTGGGCCCATCAGAAAGTGATATTCTTTGCTTACTACAGGTCTGGAATCCTGAAGAAAAACTGGCAAGGCACAAGGCTAGTTTTCCCAGGGTGCTTCTATCAGCTCTATGAAGTCAGCCTTAATTCCTCAAGACAGTCTGCTCATATCTAAATGTCATTCTGGTTAAAGTCTTGGTAAAATAACCAGTGTCTCTAGCTATGTCATTATAAAAGAAAACAGATTTTTTTTTAGAAAACAGATTTTTACTGAATTTTTATGTAAACAATTATATTGCCACAAATTAATATTCACAAATAGTTTTCAAACCAGAGAAGTCAGGTTGGGAGGAAGAAATATGTTCACAAGAGTATGTTTTACTCAATTGTTAAATAGCCGAAAAGAAGAAAAAAGTTTTTCTTGACTTTGAAAAACAAAACAAAAGGTCAGCAATGTTCTAAGTGAAAGGTCATAAAAAATTGCTTTAGTCTTCTATTTGAACTAATGTTCAGTCTATGTAATTAACCCCTGTTCTGCAGCAATCCTCATGAACACATCAGTTATTTGATGAGTCCTGAAATTTTTTCTAGTCTCTTGGTACATTATCTAAAATTACCAGAAACCCGCATTGAAGAGCACCTGTCAGCATTTTATAGCTGTTTATAAGCCATTTCTTGAAAAGGATCAAAGTAAAACAATAATTTTGGATGACAGAAATCTGAAGACAGCCATAATCAAAGACACAATTGACAAGGAAATTTGTTATGTATGGCATATACTAAGACGTATCAGAATTATAGGACTCTCACATACATAGTAATAGCCCAAAGAAAGTTAAACATCATTTCATATTTGACAACGCATCCCTTATGATTTTAACAAATCAAATAAACCAAATAAGTCTTTTTTGGACTCCAGGGAAAGTAATATCTAAAAAGTACAAGAAGGCAAAAAGACTGAATTAATTAATTATCATAAAGATGTGAGGTACAATTCAGGTTTAGGTACATAAGTGGTAAAGTTTGGGTACCCTTATTGATGTTATATGCCCACCCTCCCTCCCCTGGCAGTATCCCACTATAGTATAACTGTGGTTAGATTCTCCTGTTCATTATTTTTGAGTATTTGTTATTTTCTACAAGTTGGACAAAATCCTAAATTCTTTCCTAGCTTTAATTCATAAAGTTTAATGTTAAAATAGGGATCATAAAACTGACAGCTAACAGGACTACTCATCCCACAGACATGGCCCTAAATCCTTTTCAACTGGGAAATCAAATCTTCCTGAAGATCTTAAAAGAAAGGACCTAAAATTGCTGCTTATTGATGTTATGTGCCCTCCCTCCCTCCCTTGGCAGTGTACCACTCCCCTGGCAGTGTCCCTTTCTTATAGTATTATGATAAATGTTCAAGGTCCACTTATGAATGAGTAGATGTACTCAGATCTTTGTCTCTGTAATAAGTCACTGAGTATTATAAACACTAAATCCATCCAAGTTGCTACAAAGTCCATAATTTTTGTCCTTCTTTATGGCGGCATAATATTCCATCTTGTATACATACCATATTTTCTTTATCCAGTCCACTTTCATTGGGCTGTATGATTGCTTCCGTGTTTTTGCTGTTGTGAATAATGCTGCAATAAACATGTGTGTGAGGTATCATTTTTATAGAGTGATTTGAGTTTCTGCGGGTATAGTCCCAGAAAGGAGATTGCTGGGTCATACGGAAGGTTGATTTTTAGACATTTTAGAATTTGTCACTGTTTTCGACATGGGATGTACTATTTTACCCTCCCACGAATTGTGTAGAAGCTTTCCCTTTTTTCCACATCCTCTCTAGCCTTTGTTGTTTTTTGAATTATTGATAATGACCATCTTGACTGGAGTTAGGTGGTATCTCAGTGTGGTTTTATTTTGCATTTCTTTGATGATTAGTGAGACTGAGCATTTTTTCATATATCTGTTGCCTGCTCATATGTTTTCTTCTAAGAAGTGTCTATTCATGTCTTTTGCACACTTTTTCATAGGTTTTTTTTTCTTTAGCACATGTGTTCCATGTAGATCCTGGATGTTAGGTCTCTGTCAGATTTACAGTTGGCAAATATTTTTCCCCATACTGGAGGCTGTCTCCTCACTCTCTTGAAGGATTTTTTTGTTTTGCAGAAGCTTTTCAGTTTGATGAGCTCCCACTAGTCTATCTTATTGTTTACGGCATTTGCTTTTGGAGAGTTGATCAGGAATTTGTTGCCTATTCCAATTTCCATAAGGGTGTTTCTTATGTTTTCTTCTAGGATTCTTAGAGTTTGAGGTTTTACAAAAATTAATCTATTTAGAGTTTATTTTTGTGAATGGTAGTAGGAAGGGGTCTTGTTTCAACCTTCTGCACGTGGTCAGTCAATTTTCCCAGCACCATTTACTGCATAGGTTCTCCTCTCTCCTGTGGTTGTTGGTGGAAACTTTGTCAAAGATGAGTTGGTTGAGAAATTGAGGTTTTGCTTCCAGAATCTCTATCCTGTTCCATTGGTCTATATGCCTGTTCTGGCACCAATACCAGACTGTTTTGATTATTGTAGCTTTATAGTAGAGTTTGATGCCTGGGAGTGTGATACCACCCAATTGGTTTCTTTGGCTAATGATTATTTTGGCTATTCATGGTTGTTTATGTTTCCATATTAATTTCTGTATTGTCATTTCCAGGTATGAGAAGAATGATGTTGGCAATTTAATGGGAATTGCATTAAATCTGTAAATTGCCTTTGGTAGGATGGACCACTTAACAATGTTGATTCTTTCAAGCCATGAACATGGAATATTTTTCTGTTTGAGTCATCTTTGATTACTCTGAGCAGTGTTTTATAGTTTTCTTTTTTTTCTTTTTTTTTTTTGAGTTGGAGTCTCACTCAGTCGCCCAGACTGGAGTGCAGTGGCCGCTCCCGGCCACCGCAGCCTCGACCTGCTGGGCTCCGGCGATCCTTCTGAGTAGCCGGAACTACAGGCGCGCGCTACCACGCCCGGCCAATTTTTTTTTTTTTTTTTTGATTTATTGTAGAGATGAGGTTTCACCTGCCCAGGCGGGTCTCGAACCCGCAGGCTCAGGCATTCCACTCACCTCAGCCTCCCAAGGCGCGGGATTACAGGCTGAGCCACCGAGCCCGGCTTATAGTTTTCATTGTGACTGACTTTCACTTCTCTGGTTAGGAAGGTGCCAAGGTATTTCAATTTTTTGTGGCTGGTGAATGGGATTGTTCTTTTTATTTTGTTCTCTGTTTATTTTTGCTGTATAAGAATGCGACTGAAAAAGACTAAATTTAGTACTTGAAATTTTCATTTTGGAATGTTTATTAAATATTTAAGGTTTTAAACACTCAATACGTAAAATAGGGTCACAGTTCACTGTAGAATAGTCATTCATCTAACCAAAAAGATAACGTAAAGATTTTAAAAGCAATAATCTTTGTTCTTTGATAGGAAACAGTTTCTTAAACAATAAGACCCAGTATAGACAGCGTGAGGTCAACTGAATTTGTCTCTCTCTGTCTCCTCTTTTTTCCATTATTTACTCAAAAAGGTAAACAAAAGTTCTTTATTATCTCTTATTAGTATTATATGAGAATTTGTTCAGAAGGGAAAAACAAATTTTACCTTTGTATGGTCTATTCTTAATGTGAAAGGTGATTTTAATAAGACCTTATAAGTAAACTCATAGAATCTTAATTCATTTCACCATAAGATTCCTAGAAACTTTTTGCAAACTTTTCTAATTTTCTATTAGATTAGGACAAATTACTGCATCATCTGACTCTATCCTACATTAGCCTCTTCTTCCATGAGACTCCACCCTCTCCATTTTAGCCACAATGGTTCCAACTCACCAGAATAGCCTTCTTTGGTGGGGCAGTTTCACATGTTGTATCCTTCTGCTTGGATCACCTTTCCCTTCTCTTTACCTAGAAAAAGCCTACTTAATCTTCACATCTCAAGTCAATCAGTACTTCTTCAGGGAAAGAATATCCTAACCCCGGTCTGGGTTATATAATCTATTACAGTCTTTCATGCCTACATGTATCTCTGCTTCCCTGTAATTTCATTTACTCCTGTGCTTTGTTGGCTTTGTCTGCTTCTGTTTATTAGAAGGTAAAAAATCTATGAGAGCAGGAATTTTAGATATTTCTATTCATCATTGTTTTTTTTCTCCTCAGAGTACAGCACAGTACCTGGAACATTAACATTAGTAGATGCCTAATAATTGTTTTCTGGATGACTGAAGGAAACTAGCTTAAATTCATCGTTTTATTTATTATGAGAAAGGCTTTGGAAATGTTTCCATTAAAACATTTTTATAAGCACATAATATAGAACATTTTTCTCTGGTTTTATCGCCAGAAATAAACTATCTCCTAAATAATTGACATTTTAATTTGTCTAGATACTGAAAATTATATAACTTGTTTTTTTTTAAGTGGACCAGAGTAAAATTAACATTGAATTTAATCTGGTTATTAATCAAAATCCTTTTATTCAGCAAACATTTATTAAGCACTTGTAGTAAAGAAAACACCGCTCAGTCGATAGAGATACAGGTGTGAGAAAAAGCAGACAACATCTTCTAAAGTGGCTTCAAGGAGCTGTTAATTAAAGAATCATATATATGTCTCATAATTTCAATTTTGAGATGTGCTGTAGAAAATGAGTTTGTGGACGTATGAGAACTTGGGACAAGAAAATTAGTTCTAGTCAAAGTGATGTCTGAAGGGATATATGAAGAAAGAGTAGACATTAACCAGGCAAAGAATGGTGGGAAAGGCATTCCAGGGAAAAGCAAGAGTAAATGTCCTTCAACAGAAGGAAGCATGGTGAGGAGAAGAGACCAAAATTAGGCCACTGAGGATGGAATGGAAAGATCAGGGAGGAATGTATCGAGGACGAGCTTGGAGGATTAGGTAGAGGACAGTTTGTGCAGGGCTGCTTCTAATATTTGTTAAAGAATTTTGTCTTTATGTAGAGAACAATTGAATATTGCACAGCCATAAAGAAGGGCAAAATTGTGAACTTTGCAGCAACTTGGATGGGTTTCGATTCTATCATTTTCAGTGATCTGTCACAGAAATTAAGAACTGAATACCACATGTTCTCACTCATAACTGGAACCTGAACATCTCTCATAATACTACAAGAAAGGGATTGTGATAGTAGCGGGACACTGCTGGAGCAGGGAGTGGGGGCACATACCTTCAATAAGAATGCCTGATCCTAACCCAGGTGACGTGAGATCCAGTGGGAGGCCCAGACTTCACCTGTAAGTAAACGACGTATGTACCCAATTCTGATGTACCCCAAGTCTTTAAAAAAATCATGAAATGTTTTCAAGGATGGAGGCATTTTTACTTTAGCCGAAAAATCATTGTTGCCTATAATGTGGAGGCAGTTCTGATTTTATAGCCTTAATATTCTGTACACTATTATCTTTATCTCCTTAGACTGTCTTTGGCTAGAACATCTAGAACCAGAACCTAAGATGGGGATTCCTATGCAAGTGATTTGTTGAAAGAGTGCACTCAGAAGAAGGGGAGCAAAAAGGCTGGAGAAAAAGAGCTCAGCAAGGGTGAGTCCCAGATGGAAGCATCCCCTTTTCTCCATGCCGGCTGCTATTGTTTTTTTGATGTATTAATGATGATCGTTACTGTGGTAAGGTGTGGTTTGAGTTTGCATTTCTCTGATGATTGGTGAGGTTGAGCATTTTTTCATGTATCTATTGGCTGCTTGTCTGTCTTATTTTGAGAAATGTCTGTTCATGTCCTCTGCCCATTAAAGCATTTTTTTTCTTTTATTGTGTTTATTTTCATTTTTGTGAGTGCTCTGTTAACTCCGTGCTTGCTTTTTGAAAATATTTTAAAGTTGTGGGGTACGAGTTGGAATTGGGTACATAAGTAGTTTAGGTACAGGTGAAGTTTTGGGCCTCCCATTGGACCTCACTTCACCTGAATTAGGATTAGGTGCCCTTATTGATGTTATGTGTCTCCCCGCCCCCCATCAGCATCATCCTGCCAATATCCTTTACTTATTTTTTTATTTGTTGTTATTATTATTATTATTTGAGTTGGAGTCTCACTCTGTCGCCCAGACTGGAGTGCAGTGACATACTTTTGGCCACCGCAGCCTCGACCTGCTGGGCTCTGGCGATTCTTCTTTCTCAGCCTTCCAAGTAGCCAGAATTACAGGCGTGCACTACCACACCCAGCTAATTTTTGATTTATTGTAGAGATGAGGTCTTGCCAAGTTGCCTGAGAAGGTCTTGAACCCACAGGCTCAGGCAATCCACTCACCTTGGCCTCCCAAAGCGCTGGAATTACAGGCTGAGCCACCGAGTCCAGCCAAAATCCTTTTTTAAATTAAATTAAATTTTATTTTAAAGTTACAGTGTACGTCAGGATTGCGCATAAGTTGTTTCGTTCAGGTTAAGTTTTGGGCCTCCCATTGGATCTCACTTACCTTGGATTAGGATCAGGCACTCTTATTGATGCTATGTGTCCCCCACCCCACTACTGTCAATCTCTTTTTTGTAGTATTGTGATAGGTGTTCAGGGTCCCCTTATGAGTGAGAACATGTGGTACTCAGGTCTTTGTTTCTGAGATAAATTATTGAATATTATAGACTCTAAATCCATCTAAGTTGCAGCAAAGTCCATTATTTTGTCCTTCTTTATGGCTTCATAATATTCCATTGTGTATACGTACCACATTTTTTAATTCAGTTCAGTTTTGCTGGGCAGCATGGTTGATTCCATGTTTTTGCTATTGTGAATAGCACAGCAATAAATATGCATGTGCAGATATCTTTTTTTGTAGAATTTTTGTTCCTATGGGTATATTCTCAGAAGAGGGATTGCTGGATTGTATGGAAGGTCAATTTCTAGTTTTTTAAGAAAATGCCACACTGTTTTCCAGAGGTTGAATTAATTTGCACTCCCATCAACAGTGTAGAAGTGTTCCTTTTTCTCTGCATCCTCGCCAGCATCTGTTTTTTTGTTTTTTTATTAATGATGGCCATTCTTACTGGGGTCAGGTGGTTTTGATTTGCATTACTCTGATGATTAGTGAGGCTGAGCATTTTTTTCATGTGTCTGTTGGCTGCTCATACATCTTTTTTGAAAAGTGTCTAATCATGTTTTCTGTCCATTTTTAAAATGGGGCTGTTTGTTTCCTTTCAGCACGTTTGAATTCCTTGAAGATCCTGGATGTTAGGCATTTGCCAGATATTCAGTTAATTTTTTTTCCCCATTCTGTGGGCTATCTCCCACTCTCTTGATGGTTTCTTTTGTTCTGCCCATTTTTTGATAGGACTTTAAAAAAAAAATTTCTTTTAGTTCTTTGAGTTCCTCTTAGATCCAGGATGTTAGACCTTTGCCACATACACAAATATTTTTTCCCATTCTGTGGTCTGTCACCTGCTCTCTTGAAGGTTTCTTCCAAATAGAGACAAGCTTCCCCCTGGTACAAAGGGCACTCTGGAGCATGCGTTGCATCAGAGTTAATCTGAGTATGAGGCAAGGGGACCATCAACGGTCACCTGTGAGACTTAAGCAGCCAGTACTCATAGCAGTGACGGACATGCTGACCTGTTAAAGGAGATATGAGTGGGGTGCCAATAGTGTGGACTTCAAGGGGTTTATTTACCTTTCCTTGCATTAAAAGAGACTTAATTTAAAAAATTTATGTATTTCATTAGTGACAAATGCATATGGTTAAAAATACAACTAAAAAGGTGCAATCTGTTCCCATTTTCTTCCCCAGAGAAAAACCACTCAAGAATTTTTTATTTTATTTTATGGCATGTTGGTGATGGGACAGGTTGGACTGTGAGAGTCTCGCAAAAGCAAGTGTACATAAAGACTCTGCATGAGTGGGTGTGTGCCGGTGGGTGAGTGAAAGTCCATCTGAGGGGATATTTGGGTTCAGGTATCCGGGACTCTCCTCTGGAAGTAACTGCAACTCACCACTGCCCTGAGATTGGAGCTGCTGGTGTGCAGAATCTTCTGCTGTTCTTGGGACTCTCCTGAGAAAAGCCTGCTGAATACAGCTGATTCTTATCACCTGGTGCCCAGCCCACACCATCACCTGTGATAGCAAAGCAGCTAGAGCCCCGGATCCCATCCATGGAGAGAGAACATCAGGAAGAGCTGGAGAGGAGTCGCACCACCAGTGAGGAAACACCAACCGGAGGCATTTTCTCTGTCCTGGGACCAGGCAGAGACCTGCATTGCCCAGCCTAGCTCCACTCAGCCTCCAACTTGGAACCTAGATGTAATTTCATCAAACTTGGAGAGATAGAAGCCCTTCACCATGCTGGATCACAGACACATCAGATTTGAGTGGGAGACTTGACAGGCAGCAAGCCGGGTGAGTCCATCGTCCTCCCACATTTGACTCATGCTAATAACAACCCTAGCATCCTGCACTGAGAGCAGAGGGGAGGGGCTGGAGAGCAGAGCTGAAAGGAAGTTGGACTTACAGGAATGATCTCAGAGCAAGTTGTTTTTTATTTGTTTGTTTTTTTTTGCTCAATTTTTGTTTGCTTGTTTTTTGTTTTGGTTTTTTTCTCTCTATTTTTGATTGTTTTGTACTTGGTTTGTTTCTGTTATTGTATTGCTTTTTTAAAAAAAGATTTTCTTTTTGTGTATGGGTATTTTTGAGGGATAGTACAGCAATAAGGGTTTTTTTTGGTTGGATTTTGTGCTTGTTTGACTGTATATATGTTTTAGTTTTTTAAATCTTTTCTGTCTTTGTTTGTGTCTCTTTTCAGTTGTTAGTAGGTATGCCTGCCTGTTTTCCCTCTTATTGTTTTCCTCTCTTTCCACCTTCCTCTCATTCTCCTCCTCCCTTCTTCCATTTTTTTCCTTTTTCTTACCTCATTTTCTTTCAGGGGGCAAACCTATGCTCCTAATGCATAGACAGATTGTAAGTCAGTGGAAAGTAGGTTCCAGGGACCCACATACCTGTCTCCAGATACTGGGATCTGCAGATAGTTTCTGAATCACCTCTCCCCACTCAATTAAATCTCAAATTGCAAAAAGTACAGCTCCCCACCAACAGTCCAGCTTCAGAATTGAACAAAGTCAGAGGATCCACATAAGGAAGAATAGGAGATTGAGAAAACAGAAGTAAAAGCTATCCCCCATCCCTGAACAACAATTAAGTAAGTGGTTTAAAAAATGAGGAAGGGGAAGGAAAACCTACACAAATGAAGAAAAACCAAAAGAAGAATATGGGTCTCACATAGACCCCTGGGATGTCAGACACTGAGAATACAGATTTTGGAATACAAACAATAAAGAACCCCCAGAATGATTGGTCTCAAACCACAAATCCATATATCAAGACATTAATAGAAAGAATGAATAGAATCAAGGAGAGACAAGAGGAAAGAACAAAGGAGTTGATAACAGAGATAACAGCAAGAAAGAATACAGTGAATGAAATAAATAACAAACCAATAAGCATGGAAAGAAGAATTAGCCAAGCAGAAGAAAGAATCACAGAGCTTGAGGACTAAAATATGGAACTAACCCAAACTGTCAAAAACATAGAAAAGAAGCTTAAAAACTTCAAGAGATTAGCGATTATTTCAAGAGGCCAAACCTAAGATTGATTTGGCTTCCTGAGGTAGAAAGAGAGACAGAGACCACACTGGAACACACATTCCATTAAATTATCCAAGGAAACCTCCCTCATCTCATCAGTGATATGACCGTTCAAACACAGGAGATTCAGAGAACCTCTGCAAGACAACAAATGAGAAGACCAACTCCTAGGCACATAGTAATTTGCCTACACAAAGTAGGTATAAAAGAAATAAACCCTAAAGACAGCAAGAAAAAAGGTCAGACTACCTACCAAGGAAGACCAGATAGAAGCAGACTTATCTACAGAAACACTTCAGGCTAGAGAGCTTGGATCCCAATCTTCAAAGTTCTCAAAGATAAACAATTTCAACCAAGAATTACCTACCCAGCTAAGCTAAGCTTCATCAGTGATGGAGAATTAAAATCTTTCCTAGACATTCAATCCCTAAGAGCTTATGCTGCCTCCAGACCAACTCTACAAGAAACACTTAAGAAAGTACTAAACACAGAAGAAAGGAAAAAAGAATGACAATGCTCTTCACAAGAATGCAGGAAAAAGATCGAAAACACACATTAATCAACCAAAAACCGAAAGAAAGACAACAAACAAAGAACAGCAACAACAACAAACTCTATAAGAACCGCATGACATGACAGGGATAAACGCTCATATTTCAATAATTAGTCTGAATGTGAATGGACTAAATGAACCACTGAAATGGAAAAATGGATTAAATATCTTGAGGCAACAATCACTGTCTCCAACAGAATCATCTCACCAGAAAGGACACTCACAGACTCAGAGGATGGGAAACAAAATTTCAGGTGGGTGGAACACAAAAGAAAGTAGGAATCATGATCTTAATATCAGACAAAATACCTTTTATACTATCAAAAATTAAAAAGATACAGAAGGCCACTACATAATGATAAAAGGTTCAATCCATCAACAAGAAATATCCATTCTAAACATATATGCACCCAACATAGGAGCACCAACTCTCATAAAGCAGCTTCTAGGTAAACTTTAAAGAGATACTGACTCTAACATTATCATATCTGAGGACTTAAATACCCCACTCACCACACTAGACAGATCATCAAGACAAAAAAATCAACAAGGAGATCTGGAACCTCAATGTGACACTTGACCAAATGGCTTAATTGATATGTACAAAACACTCCACCCAACAACCATGGAATATACATTCTACTCATCACCACATGGAGCATACTCTAAGGTGGACCACATCCTCAGTCATAAATCAATCATTAACAAATTTCAGAGGATTGAAATCCTGTCATGCACCTTCTCAGACCTTCTCAGATTCTCAAAGGAATAAAAATAAATATCAACACCAACAAAGTTCCCCCAAAACCCAGAAAGACATGGATGCTAAACAACCTGATGCTAAGCAACTCCTGGGTCAACATGGAAATCAAAACAAGTATTAAAAGATACCTGGAAACAAATGAAAACAAAGAAACATCTTACCAAAATCTCTGGGATGCCATGAAAACACTACTAAGAGGGTAATTCATATCTTTATGAACATATAGGAAGAAACTGGAAAGATCACAAGTTAACAGCCTAACAAATCACCTAAGGAAGCTAGAAAAGAAAAACCACCAAAACCCTAACTTCAACACAAGAATTCAGATTACCAAAGTAACAGCCCAAATTCAGGACATAGAAAAACAAACTTGAAAACCTAAAAGAAATAGAGAACTTTCTGACATCATATAACTTCCCCAAGTTGAAACTAGAAGAAATCGAGACACTAAATAGACGAATAGCAATCCAGGAAATTGACTATGTCATAAGAAAACTACCTACAAAAAAATTCCTGGACCAGATGGCATTCCAGCAGAATTCTACAAAACATACAAGGAGGAACTGATACCAATCATATTGAAAGTATTCTAGGCAATTGAGAAAGATGGAACTCTCCCCCCAAATCATTTTATGAAGCTAACATCACATTGATACCCAAACCAGATAAAGATCCTGCAAAGAAAGAACTACTGGCCAATGTCCTTGATGAACATAGATGCTAAAATTCTCAACAAGATCCTAGCAAACTGGATTCAACAACATATCATACACCAGCTCTGTGCCTTAGCCTATAATCCCAGCAGTTTTTGAGGCTGAGGCGAGTGGATTGCCTGAGCCCAAGGGTTTGAGACAAGCCTGGGCAACCTGACAAGATCTCGTCTCTACAATAAATCAAAAGAATTAGCCAGGCATGGTAGCATGCGCCTGTGGTCTGGCTAATTGAAGACTGAAGCAGAAGAACTGCTGGAGCCCAACAGGTCAACACTGGGGCGAGTGTGAGTGTGCCACTGCACTTCATCCTGGGTGACAGAGTAAGACTCCAAGGCAAAAAAAAAAAAAAAAAAAAAATCATCCACTACAACAAAGTAGGCTTCATCCCCAGGATGCAGGACTGGTTCAATATTCATAAGACCATAAATGTAATTAATTATATCAACAGACGTAAAAACAAAAACCACATGATTAATGCAGAAAAAGCCTTTGATAAAAGCCAGCACCTCTTCTTTATAAAAACCCTCGAACATCTAGGCATAGATGGAACATACCTCAAAATAGTTAGAGCCATCTACGAAAAACCCACAGCCAACATACTGCTAGAAATTGGACATACAGACAGAAATTGGAACCATTTCCCCTGAAAACTGGAACAAGACAAGGATGCCCACTCTCACCGCTCCTTTTCAACTTAGTTTTTTTGGAAGTCCTAGCTAGAGCAGTCAGACAAGAGAAGGAGATCAGGTGTCTCCAAATAGGAAAAGAGTAAGCCAAATTATCCCTCTCTGCAGCAACACAATGCTATTCCTTGAAAACCCAAGAGAGAAATTCCAGTTAAGATGGTGACAGCATAGGTGGAATTATGAGATTCTCCGAATGTGAGTTCCCCAAAAATACTCTTGCTTTCCTCCCCCCATCCCCTTGCTCATCGCCAGCCGCATTGGTCCGAGGCCTGGGGACCCTCAGTCCCACACAGGGTCGGCTATTGCACCCCCACCTGCTCCCTCGCAGGTGGGAAATCTTGGGTCTCAGCTTCCTCCCTGGCTACATCTTCTTACCCAGACCAAGTCTCTGGTCACCCTGGGAGACTCTGGGCTCTCGCCCCTCAGAGAAACTGATTCCATTTCTGACTGAAATATGCTGTGAGCAATCCAGGGCCACTCTCACCGCTCACCGCCTGCCCTTTGGAGCTTTGGAGCTCTGAAATCCGGAGCTCTGGGTAAAGGAAGTGCATATCATTGGGAGGTGCTGTTCGGAGGCTCTCAGCTCCAGAGGAAGGAACTCACAACCCCCGCCTCCACCCCAGCCCGCGGGTAGTGCCCCATAGAGTGCCCAGCTGTGCAGCTGATCCCCAGTGCCTTCCATGCCACCACAGTCCCAAAGCGGATTCCCCAGGGACCCAAACAAGCGGAGAAAAAGGATCCGTGAAAGTGAAGCTACCACTTCGGCCATTCCCCAGGCAGAGACTTGCATTGCCCCGCCCACCTACCATCAGCCTCCACCTCGGTTCCCAAGGTAACATCGCTAAACAGAAGACAAAGCCATTCCCCTGGGAACTAAGCAGCAGACGTCTCAGGTTGCCGCCCAAAAGAAGAAACCCAAGCTGCAGTGTAGCTGTCTGTAATGAAAATAAGGGGAGAGGCCAAAGAACAGAGATGAACAGATTTTAGACACTCAGGAAAGATTCCAGAGCTATTCTGATTTCTTACTTTGACTTTTGATTCTATCACTTTGACTGTTTGTTTTGCTCACTTCTGTTTGCTTATTGATTTACACGATCTGTTTGTGTTAGGCAAAAGGCATCAAAAGACATGATTTTTTTGGTCTGCCTTTGTATAGCTACAAGTATTCTTTAGGGAATTGTTTCTATTCACTTCTCTCTGACCTTGTGTCTCTTTTTCACCTCTTAGTTGGTATGTATGTCTGTCCTCCCTCTCACTCTTCTATCTTTCCAACTTCCTATTGACCCCACCTTCCTCCATTACTTTCCTCTTTTGTCCCTCCTTTTGGTTCCACGGACCAAACCTACATTCTGCTGCACAGAAGGATTGTAAGACGGTGGGAACTAGGTTCCAGTGGGCTCATACAATGATAGGTGGATGCTGAAATCAGCATACAGATTCTGAACCACAGCTTCCCCTCAATAAAACCTTAAAACTGCAAAAAGTACAGCCCACAGCCCACACTCCAACCTCAAAGGTGAACAAAGCCAGAGGACCCTCATAAGGAAGAAAAGGAGATTGCACAAGTGAAGCAAAAGCAACCCCACCTTCCCTGAAAAACAGACTTAAAGAAGGGGAAGGAAAGGAGGAGAGAGAGAGAAATCTACACAAATGAAAAAAAAACAAAAGAAGAATATGGGTCTCTCCCAGACCCCTGGGAAGGCAGACACTGAGAAAACTGACTTCGGAATGCAAACAATGAAGAGCCCCCAAAATGACTGTCCTCAAACTACAAATCTAGATATCAAGACAATAATGGAGAGATTAAAAAGAATTGAGGAGAGTCAAGAAGAAACTAGGAAGGAGCTGATAACTGAGATAACAGCAATAAAGAATACTGTGAATGAAATAAATAACAAACTGACAAGCATGGAAAACAGAATTACCCAAGCAG
>CAUYQG010076367.1:0-27840 GCA_963574415.1 Tarsius wallacei | reverse complement strand
GCCGGGCTCGGTGGCTCAGCCTGTAATCCCGCGCCTTTGGGAGGCTGAGGTGAGTGGATTGCCTGAGCCCGTGGGTTCGAGACCCGCCTGGGCAAGCGAGACCTCATCTCCACAATAAATCAAAAATTAGCCGGGCGTGGTAGCGCTCGCCTGTAGTTCCGGCTACTCGGAAGGCTGAGGCGGAAGGATCGCCGGAGCCCAGCAGGTCGAGGCTGCGGTGGCCGGGAGCGGCCACTGCACTCCAATCTGGGCGACAGAGGGAGACTCCAACTCAAAAAAAAAAAAAAAAAGAAAGAAAGAAATGCCTTCTCACTCACTTGCTTTGTAAAGTTCTTATAGTTTTGCCACTCAAAGCAGAACAGAGCCAAATGTAGAAATACTAGGCTACATTTTCATTTTAATATGGCAGAAAATATTTTTGACAACCCATTTTTTATTTGAAACAACTTTCCCCTTCTTTACAAGAATACATAAGTTAAAAAGGAACACATTTTCTTGTGGGTTTTGATGCTTGCTTTTTTATTTTTAAGACCTGCACTTTGAAAAGATGGCCCCTTACCGAGATAAACGTCCATTCCTACTAGGAGTGCTACATCCAACCACTTAAAAGAAAATAAGTATTTGAACACAATGGTTTTTAGAACAAGCTGTATCTCTTGGCCTGGGAGCCATCACAGATGCTATTGTCACCTTTGCTACTAAAGGCAGTGCTGTGGAACTGCAGATGGCACTGTCTGAAATTGGATGAAATGTCCTCCTGCTCCCTCTGCCTTTTCATGCTGCCTCTGCCCACTGGCAGTCACTTCCAGGAAGCCACTGGGAAAGGCAGTCACAAGGATGGAGTTTCTAGGTTGTTTTCCCAATATTTGAGAGTCGGTAATGAGCAAGTCAAAAGGCATTAAATGCCTCAAAGACCAAAAGATCACTGTTTTCATGAACCACTGAAAGCTTTCTTTCAATTAATTTTACAATTTTTCTCCTCAGGTTTGCTTTGCTTCTGAATCATCCATAGGACTGGTAGGATGAAAATTGGACAAGAGCATTGCTTGATTGTTTTCACAAATACTAACTTTTAAAAATTTCATAAAGACCATATGGAGCCTTTCTGTTTTAAAAAATATATAATATTGTTTTCAAAAGTTTGTGATAATGTTAACATTCCAGATATCATTGAAGATTTATGGGTATTCTTCAGTCATATGAAAAAATCCTGAAGAAGCGCTACTCTGATCATCTGACAGTTATATTGACCAGAAATCTGATCTCTGCTGAAACAATGAGAAGTTCATTAATCACCCTGACATGTATATTAACTAGTCCCCACCAACCAGAAACACACGAAGCTTTCAGTAGCTGAGCCTGCCGGTGGTACTTCTGGCAGGCTCTTAGATATTACAAAATGCTGGGATGAATATCACTTCACTTTTTAGGTCTTCCAAGATTCAGACATTTTGACTTAAGAAGAGCGTCGGAGAATATTATTGCACCATCTTTTTAAGTTACAAGTTAATTTCATTTTTTTCTAATGCTTCCTTAAAGCATGGATTCTGAATAAATTGAGTTAATCAGAGAATAATTTTAAACTATTTAATAATGATTTTGTATTTTTAATATAGTATCACATTGAAAGATAAAGTTGAAATACATTGTTTATTTCCTAACTAATCACATATATATGTTGTAGACCTTTTTTCATTACGAAAAGACAATATATATTATTGCTAAAAAACTTTCAGGTGAAGATTTTCACTTAATTTTTAATTTCTTAGGTACCATTAATTTTTAGATTGACCTCCTCAAACCAAGTTTTAGTATATTGTGAACATAAATGCTTGTGATTATATAAATTAAAACAAACCATGCCTCATGTGATTTCATAAATAGGAAAAAAATATTTCTCATGGGAACACAAATTATAAAACACAAGGATGTTCCATAGTCATTAAAATGGAAATATGTGATTAATGCTAAATAACTCCAAATCTTCTCTCTCATTATAGGATTGTAGATTCTACCCAATTTATAAATGGGCTTAGGTACCAACAAGCTTCCTTAGAAAACAGTTGCCTAGAATATATTCTAATAAAAGTAAATAATGGGTAGAGTTTGCATATTTTTTAATCCAGTTAAGTGTATTAAAATATAATGCAACTCAAATTAAAGTAAAAGTAAGTGACTGCCTATGAGAAATAGCATTAAATAATTGAGTTACCAAAGCAAATTGTGTATAAATACAGGGATTGCCAAAAATGTATACAAATTTTAAGAGATGTGATCTATGTATTACATTTGAAATTGAATTACATTATGGTAGCAGTGGGTAGTATGAAGTTTGCTCAACCATGCTTCCACTATTTCCTTTAATTATCCTGCCTGCTGCATGATGACACTAGCATTCATTTGATTAACAAAAACTTTTGAGTAAAAGTCATACTTAAAATGCATATACATTTTTTGCCACCTCCTTTATATGCATACATTCACATATAAATGTATATGAATATATATGTACTTGTGTGTGTGAGAGAGAGAGAGAGAGAGAGAGAGAGAGAGAGTGTGTGTGTGTGTGTATTTGGCTTTATTGAAACATAAGACAATCTGAATTGTTTAAACATAAGTATAGCAGTCACAAACAAAAGTAAAACTCAGTTCAGTAACGACTGGATTATCTTTTTCAGTTTATTTTTCAATAAAAATAATAAACAAAAAATGCTTAGACTCTGTTCAGTCAAAGTAAAAATTGCCTTTATCTTGCATTACTTTCTTAGTTTACTCTTTAACATAGATAATATTCTGTAAAATAATTTTATTAGAAATTGTATTAGAAATTAGAAAGCTCTTACTGAATGTGTCTTTCATGCTATTAGGCATAAAATAACTAGATAGTAATAGCCTGGGAGACTCTTCTTCATGGAATATTAAATGGTATTGAGGAGAGAAGGGCATGGCATTCTGCTCTAGGGGATTAACCAAGTGTGTACTATAGAAAAGAAAGAGCTTTCCTTGTGAAGTAGTTTTTAAACATCTTTCTCATTGCCAAAGTCCACTGAGAACACTGAATCTGTTGAGAGAGTCAGCTCCCAAAAGGAATAAAAAAACATGGTTCACCTATGTTACTGAAACAAAAAATGACTGTCAGGCAGTTATTTGGGAGTCAATAACCAAAAACTAAAACAGTTTGTGATTCGTAGTAAGAGTAGCAAGAACCAGAAATCACATCACATCACAGGAATCCTGAGACAAGACAATTTTGGATCAAGAACTCCTTACTCAGCCAAGATAATTAAGCATCATTATAAGCTTTAGGGAGAGGAGTGAGAAAGTGATTTTTTTTTTAGAACCTGCATGTAACATTTTTCCCCAACATGTTATCTACCTTCTTTGTCTTAAATTAAATATCTTTGCCCTCCTCTAACAATGCGTAGATATTCTTACAGCTATAATGAAAACTTCAGTCTCAAATTATTACTTTGCTTCTCTCAATCATATGAGAATATTCTGCCAAGCTTTACTGTCTGTTGTTTCTATTATGAAAAATATTCCTTTTAAGTATTCTAAATACAAAATTACTTAACATTCTTTTAGAAATTTCAAATGTCCTTCCTCACCACAGATTTCCCAATACACTTTGCACTTTTTAGGCAATATAATTTTATACACAAATTTTTGTCCTCAGCATATAATACAATACTTGCTCCACAAAAAATGTTTGATCATAAAGGAAAACAAAGAACAGGAAGAACAAGTATGATAATGGAGAAATGTTTACCTTGATAATTTTATGAAGGTTAGCAGAGAATGTACAGAAATTAAATAAAAATTTCTATATACACAGCCTACTGGCCACTCATACATATTGTGTTACTCTAAAGTCCCTTCTCGATTGATAGTAAAAATCACAAAACATAAATCTTCGAAAAAAAGTGGGATCAAAATAGAAGTGAACAAAAGAAACCAGCAAATAGTTAGAAGGTAATAAATGAAAAAATAATAAGCTTTTCAGAGACAAGAAACCTAAAGTACATTAAAGGCCAGTACTGAGGAAATACAAGACGATATGCCTTTTGGCAGTGTTGAAATCCAAGGAAAGTGTAGATAAGGTTAGAGTCTGAAAATAGAGACATTGATATTAAATTATCATATAGAGTTATTGGACTCCTAGGTGCCTTCTACAAATTTGTGCTCAAAAAGCTGAGAAAATAATAATGATTAAGCCACTTAAGAATGCAAAATATTTATTTTTTATGCATGTCACATTACAAATCAGTTGAAAATTGATAATCTAGCAAACAAAGAATTTAACAAAGAAAAGAGGCAAAGAGGAGATTCGGGATAACAACTTTACAACCTTCCTAAGGAGAAATCAGACTAGATATGGATAAGAGAATAGATTGTTCCAAAGAGAAAATTACCAAAAGAGAAAATGACTTTGACAGATTATCCTCTATGTTTGAATGTATATGAGGGAAAAAGCATAACTCTAGACACAGAAACAATAAGATATTGAGAACAATATAGAACACGAGAGGGCTTTTATTAGGGGAATTGGCTAACACAATTACGAAGACTGAGAAGTCCCCTGATAGGTCTTCTGTAAGTTGGAGAGCCGGGGAAGCCTGTGCTGTGGCTCAGTCCGTGTCTGAAAGTCTCACAACCAAGCAAGTTGATGGTGTAACTCTCAGTTCCTATTCATCTGAGGCTAAAGCCCCAAGAACTTGGGGTGCTGCTGTTGCAAATCATGGCATCCAAAGCTGAAGAATCTGGAGTTCTGATGTCCAAGAGTGAGAGAAGGGAATCTGAGTTCCAAAAGCAAGAGACAGAATTAATTTGCCTTTTCTTTACCTTTTTGCTCTGTTTAGACCTTGGCTCACTGAATGGATCCTCTCAACATTGGGTGGGGGGTGATCTTTACTCAGTCCACCAACTCACATGACAATTGCTTACAGAAACACCCTCATAGACACGCCCAGAAATAATGCTTTTGCAGCTACCTGGGTACCCATCTCTTAATTCAATGAGGTTGACATCTAAAATTAGTCATCACAAGACATATGCAGGTTTTATATTATAAATGTAACGAGGTACACAGAGCATTAAGTAAGTTAAAAGAAAAAAGTCATTGTCAATGAAAGAAAAAGTTGAGCAAAAAAGTAGATAAAATCACAGTACACACTTCATTCTGCTTTGAACAACATTGACATAATAATAATATAAATGCCAATTATTATTTAATTAAGTAAAAATGTATTAAAGTATTTGGAAATATACTTAAGGTATTATAGGCAGAATGTACTTCTAGATGGAGACAGTGGAAGAGATTTTGGCAAATATCATTTTAAGATACTTGGATATTTTTTATTTCCATATGTGAGTGTCCCAAATAGGATGAAACTGATCTCTTAGCATCCAACATTGAGACAACAGCTAATAAATCTAAACTTGACACTATTAAAAATTATTAGTGGCATAATATGTAATATATATAACTCTCTTTGCTTAAAGAATAAGTACATATGCTTCTCTTTTATTAATTTATAAAAAATACTTGAATAGTAATAAATGGATCCTGTGGTTTGGAAGCACCAAAAAACAATTTTCATGAATGCTCAATTCCAAGGATGCTACATTTCCAAGTTTGTTGGTAGGAGAAGAAAGATGATGAAAGATCCTTGCTAGACTGGCATCAATTTTCTGCATAATGTAAAGATAGTGTAAAGATGGGCAATTTCCTTTCTCCTGGTCCATATGTGTCTTATAAAAGTATTAATACATATTCCTTGTTATATTTGCCAAGACACAGAACTACTTCCTGAACAACAGGTCCAATTACATGATATTATCAATATAATAGACTAGCATATTATTTAGTGAATGGGGAGGCAATCGAGATCTTTTCTGATTAGATAATGACAGAGGGACATGGAACTGGAATAGTTATGAAGTGGGCCAGTGAATGGCTATGGAAATTTAAAGCCCAATGTTGTTGGCAGCATTTACTAAGGGATATAGAAGGGGAAAAAGAGTTCTCCAGATCAGTAATTGCAAGCTGAATGCCAAAACTGTGTTGGTGTGCTCTAGTAAAGAAAGCACATCTAGAGCAGCATTTGCAATTGAATTCACAACATGATACAGCGGATAATAATTCATTGTCATTCTTCAAGGTCCGCCTCTTGTATGCATAGACCACATAGATAGCTAGGATAAGAATATTGTACAAGTCATCATCTCTGCGTTCTTCACATCCTTGCAAGTGCCACTGATTTCTGCAGCTCTTCTGCAATGTGTATTGCTTTTGTTTATCTAGTCCTGTAGGTAGGGGTACGTCTAGAGCTTTCCATTTTACTGGTTCTTCTGTAATATCTTACTCTCTGTTTCTCCACTTGTCCAAGAACAAGTATAGGAATTCTGTTCCTTGCTAAGTATGTTTATAGTAAACAATGCTTTCAGAAACTAGGAAAGCAGGATTAGGGAATAAATAGGCCCAATTTAAGGTGAAATTCAGAACAAAGTTCATTAGTTACTTGTTTTTCATATGCCCTTAATCCAACTGGCTGACAATTGGACTTTTCAGAAACTAGAGTCACTATAGAGTCCATTTCAAGCAATCCTGGAGAGTTATGAAGTCTATTCCCTCCCTTACTTCACAGTCACCCTGGCGACTGTAGGTCCCTTTCATAAGGGATTGGCAGCAGCGGGATACTACTGGGGTGTGTGTGGGGGAGCACAGAAAATCAGTAAGGGTACCTGATCTCAAACCAGGCAAAGTGAGGACCAAAGGGAGGCCTGAAGTTTACCTGTATGACGTCTACTTGTATACCTAATTCTGAATTGTACCCCACATCTTTAAAATAAAATATATATATTTTTTATAGTTAGGAAAATAATTTCAATATACATTTCTGGCAACAAGATAATAGATTTTGAAGCTCTGGCTCCACAATGCAGATATAGCTATATATCTATATAGATATATAGATGTACACATATAAATATATACTTTTTATAGTTGGTATCTCACTCTATTGCTCAGGCTGGAGTGCAGTGGTATGCTCACAGTTACCGCAGCCTCGACCTGCTGGACTCAGGTGATCTTTCCACCTCAGTCTTCCAGGTAGCTGGAACTACAGACATACCCCACCACGCCTAGGTAATTTTTTGATTTACTGTAGAGACAAGATCCCACTAAGTTGCCGAAACTGGTCTTGAACCCCTCGGCTCAGGCAATCCTCTCGCCTTGGGCTCCCAAAGTGCTGGGATTATAGGCTTGAGCCACCACTCCCAGCATGTACATATATTAAATTACTATGTTGTAAACCATAAGTATAAACAATTTTTATTTGACAGTCAAAAATAAATGAATAATATTTGCAACATGAAAGGTTAAAAGCACGTGCACACACACACACACACACACAAACACACACACACATACAGAACTCTACATTTGTGAACTGGCTCGAATCTGAAAATTTTTTGAAGGGACTTGAGTATTGTATTTATTCCAGTCAAACCTCTGTTAACAACAACTAAAGCTATTTTTCTTACACAAATCAAGAATGCAGTAGGTTGCCTATTTTGGTCCTAGAGGCAGCATGATCAGTAAAATAGTTATCAACAATCTTTCTAAGTGGAACTTGGCTTTCCTGCACATTAGAACAACCACAAGCCTCCTTGTCTCTGAAAATTAGGTGCTACAGTTTGACTTCTACCACTTGAGGAGTCATCACTTTCAGTGAAACTATAGAGGCCATTTTGGTAACTAATGATGATGATTCCTTTTACATATGTTCATGTTCATTTCTATGCTTTCTTCTGCTAATGGTTCAAATGTTTTGTTCATTTCATATTGATTGTCTACCATCCTAATTTTGATTTGCAGATATTCTTTGCATATTCCAAATCAATTATTTGTCAGATACATTTATTGCAAATATTTGCTCTCACTATGTGACTTGACTTTTCATTTTTTATTTGTTTCCTTTAATGAGCATACATTTTTAATTTCCATAAAGTCTACAATATTTTTTATTTTCTCTGTTGATTTATTTTTTATCATATCTAAGAACTATTTTGCTACCTCGAGACTGTGAAGATATTCTTCTAGAAGTTTTCATCTATTAGCTTTTCTTTTTAGGTCAATGATCCAACCAGATTAAATTTTGTATATGGAGCATCAGTTCTCCTTTGTTTTTTCATAGAAATAAATAATTGTTTGTTTTATTTGTTGATATGATTTTCTTTTTGCATGATGCTACCATGGCTCCTTTTTCACAAATCAATTGAGTATGTGTAAGTCAATATCTGGAATCTGTTTTGTTCTACTAATCTGTTCATCTATTTTATGCAAATATATGTCTTGTAACAACTACCTATGTCGTATTGTTTTGATTACTGTTGCTTTTAACAAACTCTTAAAATCAACTAGTGTAAAATTTCCAATTTTATCATGCTTTTAATTTTACCAAAAAACCCCAAAACACCTGCTGAATATTTTTTATTTTGGGTTACATTAATGTATAAATCATTTGGGGGAAGAATTGACAGCTTAACCATATTGTTTCTTCTAATCCAAAAATATCGTGTTGCCATTAACTTACATATCGTTAAATTCCTCAGTAAAGCTTTTTGGTATGTATTTTTCTTTTCAGTTTCAAATGGGTAGTGGAGGATTAGAGAGATCTAGTAATTTACCTCAACACATAAACAAAGCCATGTCTAGCTCCAATGGATACTCTCTCCTGCAAAAGTTAGGCAAATTTATAATTACCTGTTCCAATTCTCCCTCACTTAGAGTTGCAGAAATGAAGTCTGAAAACATAGAATTGTCTTCTCTGGGATCATTAACTGAGGTCACGTAAAAACTGACATCCACTTACAGGTGTGCTTCCCAATTCATTGTTTTTCCTGCATTTGCCTCTTATAATTATGTTGTAATGACTTGAAAATAAACCATCATAAAAAGAAATTTAACTTCATAAAATATTAAGAGGTTTTCTCTACTTCATCCAGCACCAAGCTATTCAGTCTTGAAGATGTCGTTTAATAAAAATGTCTAGCAAGTTCTTAAGACTCTGTAATGGAATTATTACTTTCTTATTATCAAATGACTGTCTAGGTAAAATCAAGTTAGAAGGAAACAACAACATACACATAATTCACACACAGAAAACCTAACATAAAGATGAATGTGCTCATCACCATAGGGAATTAACTAATAAAGGGTAAAGACAATGCTAATGAATAGATGAACCATAAATATAGGGGGCAGCCACTACCTTCAGGAATCAGAACAACCATAAAAGAAATGAACGTGGAAGAGGATACACACAGCCTAAGTAAGGTTCAAGTCCTATTGGAGAGGGTGTGTCTGTGACCCACCAGGTGATGGAGTCAGCATGATGCCACAGGCAAGGGCAGCGAGCAGAAGTCTACTTGCTGGGGTACTAGTGAAGTTCCCTGGAAGTTGGCTGACATGTAAGGGAAATACCTAAACAGAAGGATAATGGTAAGACTTGCCAAAAATCTACCCTCCAGAGGCTGCAGAATCTCACTAGGCAGTCACCCACTGGGGTGCAGGGAAAGTTGTCAAGGCCAGCACCACCAGAAGCAAGAGGGAAAAAGCTGCAAAAGAGAACAGGAGCTCCTTCCCCCTGCAGTGTTCCTCCACTGGCTTATGCTGACAATGCTTTTCATTGTGCCAGCTGAAGAGACCTTTACAAGGTCAGGCTCTAATATCCCAAAGTAAGATAAGGAAGGGTGGATTTGGGGTTGAGAGGCAAATCACTGATAATGAACACAGTGACTAAGTGATATACTTTCCCTTCAATGGCTATATGATAGAGTAGGGGAAAATCCTAGATCAAAATAGTCCTTAAAAACCATGACATTTGGCCAGACTTGGTGGCTCAACCTGTAATCCCAGTACTTTGGGAAGCTGAGGCAAGTGGATTGCCTGAGCCCACAGGTTGAAGACCAGCCCAGGCAACTTGGCAAGACCTCATTTCTACAATAAATAAAAATAAAATTAGCTGGGTGCGGGAGCACACACCTGTAGTTCCAGCTACGTGGAAGGCTGAGATGGAAGGATCACCTGAGCCCAGCAGGTTGATGCTGGGGTGGCAGTGAGCATGTTACTGCAGCCCAGCCTGGGCAAGGGAGTGAGACTCCAACAAAAAAGCGATATTTATAAAATTATGATAACATTCGACAATAAATAAAATTTTAATTTTTGACACCAGATGTATTAAATCAATCTATTCAAAAATTACTGAAGGGCTGGGCACAGTGGCTCACACCTGTAATTCCAGCATTCTGGGAGCCAAAGCAGGAGCATCACTTGAGAACAGGAATTTGAGACCAGCCTGGACGACATAGTGAGATCTCACCTCTACCAAAAAAAAAAAAAATTAGCAAAATTAGCTAGGCATGGTGGTGAGCCCCTGTAGAACTAGCTACTCAAGAGGTTGAGGTAGAAGGATCACCTGAGGTTAAGAGGTTGAAGCTGCAGTGAACTGTGATCATGTCACTGCACTACAGCCTGGGTAACAATGTGAAATTCTGACAAAAAAATAAAATTAAATAAAAAATATGTAAGTACATCTACTATACAAAAATCACCTGTAAGGCATTGTAAAATATAGAAATAAATGTGAGCTAAGGTCCCATTTGTGTTCCCATGATAGGACTTCATGCTCCATACTAGTGGGGTTGAATTTGCTTCAGCAATCTTCATTCTCTTTTGCATTAATTTTACATTTTCTACAGAACTTTAAAAAATAACCACGTATTTTCTTTATTTATGATGTCTCTTTCCCTATTATGTTTAAAACTCATTTGAGTACATTTTCCTTCCCACTGATCAATTAACTCTCTCTACCAAAGCTCCCTATGATGTTCACTTTTCTAAACCCAGTCAATTATTATTCCTTATCTTATGTCACCCCCAACTACATATGATTTAATTAGTATGGCTTTCCTCCTTGAAATACTTTCCTTGTTTAGTTTCCAGAATAACTTACTTTGCACAATCTCTTCTGTTCACTGTGGCTACCCTTTTGTGGCACCTTATCTTCTTGATCTTTATATTAGTCACTCCAGGACTCTGTCCTCACTTCTCATTTTTATCTGCTTTAATTCTCTTGATGACTTCACAATGGCTCTTGCCTTTCTTAAATCGTATTTGTTACTGACTCACAAATTTTCATCTCCAGCTCAATTATGTCTTCCAATCTCTAGGCTTATATACCCCATAAAGTTCCTAATATCTCCCTTTAGATTTTTAATAGACATTCAGAACTTTCATTGCTCAAATTTGAGCTTGCAATTTTCCCCACCTTCATGGAAATTCCATTTTTACAATTGCTCAGACCAAAAACATTGGTTATATTTGACTTTATATTTCTCTCATGTCCCACAAGTAATCTGTCAGCAAATCCTACAAGTCTAAACTTCAAAATCTATCCAAAATTTGATCTCCTCTCACCACTTCTGCTATTACGCATTACCACTTCAAACCAAGGCAACTTTTTTCCAACCTATATATACTTATACTCCTAAATAATCAATCTACTACTTAGAGTACTCCATTCAAGTTATTTCTATCAAAACAATCAGTGCTTTATTTCAAACACAAGGTAGATTACATTACATCTCTCCTCAAATCTTGCAGGAACTTTTTGTCTCAGAGTAAAAGCCAAATTTCTTAGTCCTCACATTGTCTTATAAAACCCTCTATAATCTGTGACATGCTACCCAAACTATTTGTCATACTTTATTCCTCATTTTTAATCTTAGTCAATGTATTAATTTCTTCTCATCACTTAAACAAATTATCACAAACGTAGTGACCTAAAGTGTGTTTTCCTACAGATCTGGAGATCAGAGGTCTAAAATCAGTTTCACTTGGCTAACATCAAGATGCCAATCGAAATAGCTCTTTCTAAAAACCTTACAGGGAGAATCAATTTCCTTGCATTTGCAGTTTCTTATGGCCACATGTATTCTTGTTTTTGTATCATTTATTCTTTTATCCTCAGAGTGCATCACTCCAATCTCTGCTTCCATCATCACTTCATCGTTTCTGAATCTTTTTTAATTCCTCATATAAAACCCCCTGTGAATGCAACAGACCCACATAGGCTATTTCGGGATAATCTTCCTGTCTCCAGATCCTCGACCTAATCACATCTGCAAAGTCATCTTTGCCATGTAAGTCATCATATTCACAGGTTCAAAAGATTAGAATAAAGGCTCTCTGGGGGCCATTATTCAGTTGATTGCATTCAGAGATGTACACTTACCTCCCTGCTTTTCCTCAAATATGCCAGGCACATACTTACATTAGAAACTTTGAACTTACTATTCTATATATCTAGAACACTCTTTCTCTAGGTATCCACATAAATTAAGTATTCAACTCTATATGACTACTCTATAAAGCTTTATAGAGAGCTCTGGCTTTTCCTATTCTCTTTCCTACTTTACTTTTTTGCTTTGGTATTTATCACCCGCTAATATAAAATATTTTTATAAATTATTGTATTTAATATCTGCTCTTCCACTAGAATCTAAATTTCAAGATAGAAAGAATTATTTTCTGCTTCATTTAAATTTTACCTCAAAAGCCTACACTAATACCTGGCACATAGGGGTGTGCATTAATCATTAATAAATGTTTTTTAAAATGCTGTAATATATATGATGAAAACTATATTTAAAGCACTTTGAACTTCCATTTTGGAAACTCACTTTGAGAGAAATACCACTATAGGCTTTTTGGATTTGAATGACTTATCCAAGGTGGAATAAATCTCAAATAGCCTTTTGAATTAAAAACTCTAGATTTAAAATTCCCTTTGAATATAAACTATTGAATGGCTGATTAGAAAGATAAATTTATCATTTTCAAATGTCACCTTCTTATTGAGCTTCCTCTGCCTATGAATAGTGTCAGTATAGTCTCAGTGATTTAGGTCCAAAACCTAGGAGTATGGCTACCTCCACTAAAATCCATTTCAACATTCATGCCTGTCTTAAATATGCTACCCAAGGATCAAATTCTGAGCAAAGATATGCCTGTAGGAATTGTACTGTGAAAGATTCTTGGGAGCAAGATTTGTATAAGACCATAGAAAGGATTGTTCAAGAGAAGTTAAAATATAATACATTGCATTTTTGTTTTGTTTTTTCCAAGATGGCAGTTGGCTTTCAAGTGTGCCTTGCTATTTGGAAACATGTGAAATAGTGTGGAAAGACCAACACAGTGAACCTTAATCAAGAAGGAAAACCAAAATTCAACAGAACAACAAAGGACATCTCAGATCTCGGGGAGAAGACAGAATATCTCCTGCAATGGTGCTTAATTGAGAAAAGTGAGTGTGACCCTGGAACATGGGATCGGACTGAAAACTCTCCTCTGAGACACACATTCCAATCAGAGATCTGCTTAACCCAGGCCACAAGAGATCATCCCATTTCTCTGGGACTCTAGAACTTTTTGGAAGAGGTCAAGAGTTGGTGAGAGGAAAGAACACCCAGTAAAGTCATAATGTTCTCACAAATCTGAGTTGGTAAGAAAGACACCATTTTTGACCTGAGTCCAGTGTCTCAGCAACAGTGATTACTGCAGGCAGTTCAATTTCTTCCCACAGATAAGGCTGCTTGCTCTGGAACAGGGGAGGAGGCACCCACAGCCAGAGCAGGGGTGGGCAAATGAGGGATTGTGGAGATCACCCCAGGGTTTGGAATCAGACCTGGGTTAATCCCAACCACAGGCTAAGAGCAGCAGGAGACCCCCAATCCAACCACGTTTCCTTCCCAGAAAGAAGACAGGCTGCCAGAGTCAGATCTGTGACCCAGAATTGGCCTCTGTGTATCACTGCCTGGGCACCACACCCTGCTTTGCCCCTTTGGGCAGTTATGACAAGGGGCCTCAGCAATACAGAGGAACACCCAGAATAGCTGAATAAGTGACAAAAGTCTAGCAGCCCTCTCCCACTTCCACTCTCAGGATCTGTATCCTGAGCAGAAGAAGAATTGCTGTAGCCATGTTTTTCATGAACGGTGGGTTCTGTGGCCAATGCCAGTTTTGCAACCTAGAACTCTTTGGTGAGCACCATTGCAAAGAGTCCCAGCTTTCCTCCCAGACTAGTGGGGGCAACATGCCCCAGCAATACTGAGGAAAATGAAGGCCCCCCCCAGTCCTACACAAGGGAAGCCGTCTAAGTGACAGGAGGGACCTCACCCCTCTGGACTTGAATCAGAAGTCTGAGCAGCAGGAGAGTCCATGATCCTGTGGTTTTTCCTCAGTAACGAGGCCTGAAGCCAAGGTCAGTTCCATGGCCAAGAATCAGTCTACACATGCCATTGTGGAGGGCCACAGCCCTGCCCCTCTGGTCTGTCAGGGAAGTGTGACCTCACGAGTACCAAGGATCAGGCAGTTTCCATTTCTACATGCCGGAATTAGAGGCCTAAGCTGCCTCTCCCTTCCTGGGCAGTGATCCTTGTGCAAAGAAGCCCTCTATACTCCATGGTCTAACAGATTCAATCACCTGAATTAGGAGCCTGAGCCACCCTTCCCCCTAGAGGTAGAGCCCTTGGTGTTATGGTGCTGTCTCTGCTCAATGCTCAGACATATCACCAGGCATCTGGAGCCTCCATTCTTCTAGAATAGAAGTTTTGGCCATCCTTTCCTTCCTGAGCAAAGAACTTGATACAGCAAAAGTCCTCTAACACCTCACTGTGACACTCTTCTGGGCACTCAGAGGCCACTCACTAGATTTTAAATGCTTGGTGCCTGACATCAGCGGAACAGCTTGGTTTAGCCCCATCCACCTTGTTTCTCCCCTCTCCAGCACCGATCTGGGAGCTCAGACTGTGTACTCCACAGACCAGCTCACTGCTGAGACAACAGAGCGTATCTTCAAGTAAACAAGGATGAAGTAAATATTTATCCATAGTGACAGTACCTAGTTTTTACCCACAGACATCACCTCCTGGCCTGGAGGTTTAAGGACACATCACAACAGGTAATCTGCTGACATCATCACACACTGCCCAGGAGCAAGTTAAACATCCTGAGAACCCTGCCACCCCAGTCTCAAAGGAACGAATGAACCGTCCACACCTCCACTACATTGCCATTACTATAAACACTTGGGAAAGCTTACGTATACAGGCTACCTATATAAAAGAGTTCATACAGATTAGCTGCCATAGTTCATTCAGATGAGAAAGAACTGGAGAAACAAGTCTGAAAGTATGAAAAAAACAGAGTGTTACCCCTCCAAAGGGGCACACCAATTATTCAACTACAGAACCTAACCAGAATTAAATCTCTGAAATGTCAGATAATAATCTTAGAATGCTGATTTTAAAGAAGGTCACTGATGTGGAAGATAAGGCTGATTACCAACACGAAGTAATTAACAAAACAATTCAGAAGGTAAAAGAAGAGATTAAGGACACTAAAAAAAAAAAGAAAGAACTAAAAAGGCAATGGTGGAAATACAAAACACAGTACAAAGCTATAGCAGTAGGCTAGACCAAGCAGAAAAAACGAATCTCAAATAATCTCTTCAAACTAACTCAGCCAGGCAGAAATAAAGAATAAAGAAGAATGAGCAAAGCCTAGAAGAAAAATGTGACTATGTACAGCAAACAAACATATAGGTCATAGACATTCCAGAGGGAGAAGAAACTAAAGGAAAAAATATTAAAAATATATCTAAAAAAATAATTCAAGATAACTCTCTTGGTCTTAAGGGAGACTTAGGTATCCAGATACAAGAAGCTGAAATAACTTCTGTAAGATACATCACAAGAAACTCACGAAAGGATATCACTGTCCGATTTTTTCAAAGTGAGTAGAAAAGAAAATTTCCTAAGAGCAGTAAGAGAGAAGTGCCAAATCACTTAAAAGAAAAGAACCCTAGACTAACAGCAGACTTCTCACAGAAACTCTGCAAGCCAAAAGAGAACAGGGAACTATTTTCAATCTACTTAATGAAAAACAATGCCAGTCAAGAATCTTATATTCAACCAAACTAAGTTTTATAAACACAAGAGAAATAAAATCTTTCCCTGACAAACACTAAGGGAATGTGTTGCCACTAAATGAGCTCTTCAAGAGATGCCCAATGGAGTTCTAAACTTGAAAATGAAGCAACTATCACTATCACAAAGATCACATAAGTTAAGCTCACAGACCCTATAAAGCAAGTATATATTTGAATCCCCAAGTCAGCTAACTCACAAAACTGTGAGAGAAACAAAGCTTCACAAATCAATATTAACCTTGAACATAAATGGTCCAAATGTCCCACTTAAAAGAATCTAAGTGACAAACTAGATGAAAAACCAAGACCCAACCATACACTGCCTACAAGATGCCCACTTACTGGACAAAGACCAGACACAAAGTAAATGAATGGAAACAGATATATCAGGTGAATGGAAAACAAAAATGAGCAGAGTGCCATCCTCATAGCAGACAATTCAGATTTTAAACCAGAAATGGTAAAAAAAAAAAAAAAGACAAAGATGGACATTGTTTAATAATAAAGGGTGCAATTAAGCAAGAAGATTTAACTATCTTAAATATACATACGTCAATCATGACAGCTCCCAAATTCATGAAGCAAATATTACTTGATCTTAGGAAAAATATCAATAACAATACCATAACAGTATATGACTTCAACATCCCAATGATGTCACTAGACAAATCACCAAAGCAGAAATTTAACAAAGAAACACTGGAATTAAACTGGACTATAGACCAAAGGCACCAAAGAGACATCTATAGAACTTTTCACCCAATGATTGACAAATATACATTCTTCTCATCTCCACATGGAATATTTTCCAAAATAGACCACATACTTAGCTATAAAGAAAGTCTCAATAAATTTAAAAACATCAAAAATATACTAAATATATTCTCAGACCACAGTGTAATTAAATTGGAAATCAATAATAGGAGGAGGTCTCATAACTACACTGCTAAATGGAAACTGAACATGTTGCTCTTGAATGACCCTTGGGTAAACAATGAAATTCAGTCAGAAATAAAAAAAAAATTGTTGAAACTAGTTAAAATAGTGATATAACCTACCAAAACCTTGGGACACAGCAAAATCAGTCCAGAGAGGAAAGCTTACCACATTAAACGCCTCGACGGAGATATTGGCAATCAACAGTTTAACCTTGAGCCTCAAAGAACTAGAAACCAAGAACAATCTAAACCTAAAGGCAGCAGAAGAAAAATAAATATGAAGATCAGAGCAAAAGTAAATGAGGTTGAGAACAACAACAAAAAAAGATACAAAATATCAATGAATCAGAAAGCTGGTACTTTGAAAGGATAAACAAAATTGACAGACCACTAGCCAGACTAACCAAGAAAAAAGGGAGAAGGCTCAAACAAATTCTATCAGAACAACTGATACCACAGAAACTAAAGCAACCCAGCATGATAAAAACAAATAACAATCAAAAAGTGGGCAAAGGACATAACGGGACACTTTTCAAAAGCACGCAAGTAGTCAAAGAACATATGAAAAATGTTCAACATCGCTGATCATCAGATATGCAAATTAAAGCCACAATGAAATATCACTTCACACCAGTCAGAGTGACTATTATTGGAAAGTCAAAGAACAGCAGATATTGGTACAGTTGCAGAGAAAAGGGAACACTCATTCACCGTTGGGATTGTAAACTAGTTCTTCATCTATGGAAAACAGGAGATTTCTCAAAGAACTGAAGATTGTATTACACTTTAACCTGGCAATCCCACTATTAAGGATCTAGCCAGAGGAAATGAATTCAACATATAAAAAAGAGACCTATACTTGTATGTTCATTGCAGTACTATCCACAATAGCAAAATCATGGGACCAACCTTAGTGCTCACCAACAATTGACTGGATAAAGAAAATGTGATGTAGAATACCACATAGCCATAAAAAAAGAAATCATATCTTTTGCAGCAACATGAATGGAGTTAGAGCTCATGATACTAAGTGAACTGACTCAGAAACATAAAATCAAATACCATGTGTTCTCCCTTACATGCAGGAGCTAAATGCCTACAAAGATGGAAATAATGGACACTGGAGACACCAGAGAGAAGGTAGGGAAGGAGACTAGGGTTCAAAAATTACTAGGCACAATGCTCACTATCTGAGGAATGAGCCACCTGAGAACCCATCCCACCACTACACAATGTTTCCATGTAACAAACATGCATGTATCACCCCCAAATCTAAAATTAAAGTAAAAATAAATAAATAAGCAAGCAAAAAAGAAAAACATAATGTATTGCAAGTGAGAACTCAATCAACCCTATGGTAGCTCTGGAGCTAGCATGATCATTTAGAATTATCCTAAATCATGACAAAGATATATAATCATGACAAAGGTATGTAATCATGACAAAGGTCTTTGTAAACGTTCCATCATATACATTATTCAGTTACTGAAAGGGATACATAATCTTGTATAAGGTAGCTCTCTTTAGCCAAGGGCAATTCCCAAACAATTCAGAAATAAGTCATCAGCAGTCAACAATTCTGTGTTGGGGGATGAGAATCTCTGTTCCAAGAGCAGTGGACTGCAACATCTGCTACAGTCCGTTTCTTCTGTTACATCATGTAATAAATTGAACTCTTCTGGGAACAGCACCTACAGCATTATTGTTTTCCTCTTTCTTTGAAGAAACAAAAAAAGATAAAAATTAATAGGACAAACTGTAGCCTATCGCTTCAACTGACCTGGAGGTCACAAGTTCTTTTCTTCTCATCCCTCAAATATCTATTCAGGTTTTCCCCTCATCTTCAACTAGCACCATGCCTGATTTGTAAGACATCTCTGGTGATGTGACACAACTCTCATTCCTGAGGGCTCTGCATCCTAGCTACCGTGCCTTTCTCAAGTCTTGGTGACTGCATTTGTTTATTTACCAACATATTTAAGCATAAAGAAATGAGCAGAAAGTAAGCTCTATTCCATAGCTGAATCCTGCCCACTACTGATTTTGTAAATAAAGTTTTATTAGAACATAGTCATGAAGTTTCAACAGCTGTTTTCACATCTGAAGACAGAGTTGAGTAGCAGTGACAGACAACGTATGCTCCATATGTATTCCATGCTTCTTTCTAGAAAAAAAGCTTGCCAACTCCTGTCTATGGGGTATGTTCTTCCCTGCATCCAATGCATAATAGCAGTTCTGCAATATCCTGATAATTGGTATCAACTACCCTTCCAGTGTGACCTTGAAAATGATCTAGTGATAGCCACACCTTGAAGTTCAACAACACTTTCCCTGAGCCTTCTGGTGTGAGCATTCCTTCCCTGGCAGAAAGGACCTCTAGATCATAGAGCCTAAATTTGGGGGACAGAAAGCAGAAATTTCCCAATAGGGACATATGAGAAGTTGTGCCACTTCTATTTTTATACTTTGGCATTCTCATCCATAAATTCTATCTTTAATGGTTACAGCTTAAAATAATAGCTTTGGTTATGGGATGCATACCTCAACTTGCAGGACAGTAACTTATCCTTGCAGGGTAACCCCTCCAATCTTTCACCTCAACAGTGCTTTCAAACAGGTACATGTCAAATAGCTTTTAGATGATGCTGTGGTAAGAATGGTAGATCCCATAGGCCTGTGCTTATTGCTGCACCTCCTTCAAAGTTTAGTGGGTCCCTGGCTTTGTGGCAATACTATGCAACACTGTGCCAGTGAATCTATACCTATGTAAATTCTTGGATAGTTGTGCTGACCAAGGCCCCAAAGGTACAAAAAGCAAATTGGTAGCTGCATATGTGCTGATTCTAGTAAAGATTAACGGCTGCTGCTTCCAGGACAAAGGAAGCCCAATGTAATCAATCTAACACCAAGTGACCAATGGAGCTTTTTGAGGGCTTGTATGATATCAGGATTTCAGCACTGTCTGTTGCTGGCAGGTTAGACAGGTTATTCAGTAGCAGTTGCTCCTGGGATTCTCAGGGAAATCAGAAATGTTTTGACAATAAAATGCATATTATGAGTTTTTCAATGTGTAATGTTAATCATCTTACATTTAGGCAATGATGATTCACAACATAATGAGTCAATATACTTCCGTTGATATTTACCCTTGAGAAAAGAGGCTGATTAGTAAAATACTTAAGGTATGTGTGCTATGATTCAGATTAACCCCATATCATCCTTCACCTTAGTTTCTAAAGGTTCTCAATATCAACTACCTCAATGAACTCCCTTGCACATTTTGACTTTGGTTAATGGGGTGCCTTGAGGAAGTTAGAGAAAGAAGTGTGAACTCAAGATATTCTCACAGTGCCCTACCTGCAGAACTTTTTCCAAAGGGCACTCTCCTTTCAGGTTGTAAGAACTTGCTGTCTGAATCCTTCAGCCTAGATTACCTCCAGTCCCAGTATTTCTAATATCAAGTCTTGTATGATACCTTGTGGTTTTCCTCACCTAGATCTATGTAAATGATCCATTTGTTCAACCTTCTTTCTAGTCTTTAGTATTCCATCTTTTCCTGCAGGGACCCTGACCAATATAACATATGAAAAAAGATGAGGGTAAGGGTATTTTAATAAAAGTGAAAAATGAAAACTAAGAGATTCTCTTCAAGTGACTAAGAAAATGCATAAAAATGTTTAATGAAAATGTTCTGTTGGTACTAAAGTGAAAACCTGGGAAAGCGATAAATCCCAATGGATCTAATTAACTGATAATATGTAATCTCCTGCAAGAAAGGTTTTATGATTGAAAGCTTCAGGAATACTAAATCAAAGTTAGATATAATCTGCTTTTGCTGATGTTGTTCAACTAGCTAATTGTGTGTATTCATACCAGAAGAATGAACCGATTAATTTTACAAGTATAAATCTATATCTTCCTTTACCTCACTCCAAGCAGGCAAACATTTTCACTGTTACTCTCTTTGTCACCCCCACACATCTCATGCTGTATCACTTATTTATTACCACAATAATAATACACAACCAACAACACAAGACACCACTGTTTATTGTTCATGTGTTTGGAGTCAATTGTCCTAACCAAATAGTTCAAAATCTTGGTTAGGTATGTACACATGATGGCTGACCAAATGTTGGGTAACTCAGCTATGCTCTCCATGGTCACCTCTTTCAGCAGGCTAGCTGTGGCAAGTTCTTATTACAATAGGAAAAATGCAAAAGAAACAATGGAAGCATGAGCAGACTCTTGAGGCCTTAATATGGAAACTTATATTATAACCTTTTCTTTTATATAGAAAAAACAAATTTATTATTTTCAAACCATATTTGTTATAACCAATATATAAATGGGCATTGATATGCAAAATAATGTCAGTTGACAAAACATGACACTTCACAGCAGGCCTAAATCATGTGTTATCATATAACTGCAGAAATCTTTAAGCACTAAGTCTAATAACTGGAAGTTATTAGATTCTAGTAACAGGAAGTTGAAGACCCATTGAAAGAATCATTAATATTATGAGGCCTAGGTTTCAAGAAGCTACTAATTCTAGAATGAATTTTGCCCTGGAACTGTTTCTTTACTTTTTTTTGTTGCATCTCTTTTAGTGTGAAATGGAACCTTTGAAACTCAGGTGTGGCATCAGCAAAGTCAAGAAAGTTGTCTAACTTCTCTCTTACAGCAGATAACTTAACTCACAGTCTTTTCAACCATATGTTATGCAGGAAATCATTGTATAGAACCAGACCAGATTCAAGAGCTAGGAAACGATCTCTACCCCTATAGTGAGAGAAAAAAAGTTACATGTCAAAGAAAGTGACTGCAAAGAAAGAGAAGCATCAGGGTCTTTCATGCACCCAATTCATCTTGCATGCCTTTTTCATACCTCAGCCTTCATCTCAGCAACTTTTCCAGCCATCCAAAGTTCATGTCTTCAAATTAAGCATCTCATTTTAGATTATTTTAACTGTAGTTTGTCCTGCTTTCAAGGAATGGAGACTGAGACAAGGAACGTTAAGAAATTGGAGTTTAAGGCCTGGCACGGTGGCTCAAGCCTGTAATCTCACACTTTGGGAGGCTGAGGCAAGAGGATTGCCTGTGTTCAAGGGTTCCAGACCAGCCTGGGAAACATGGTGAGACCTCATCTCTACAATTAAAAGCAAAAAAAGCCGAGCATGGTAGCGTGTGCCTGCAGTTCCTGTAGTTCCAGCTACTTGGAAGGTTGAGGAGGAAGGATAACCTGAGCCCAGCAGGTCGAGGCTGCATGGCCATGAGTGTGCCACTGCACACTGTCTGGGTGCCAGAGTGAGACTTCAACTCAAAAAAAAAAAAAAAGAAATCGTAGTTTATCTTAAAGAGACTTTAAAAATGCAGTAAAGAGCCACAGAAAGAACAGGACTACGTATTAGGTAATAATGGCAGACATTAGGACTTTGAGTTTTGCTGGATGTCCAATTCACTCTCTGTACTTTTGCTTCCTGTTTAGGTCTGTGAGTATCCTGTTCCTTTTTTATGCCAAGATACACCATAGAATAAACTTTCCTTAAATCTAAACTCCCCATTTCCACCACAGCCCTATATTGTTGTCTTGACTGAGCAAAGAATAGCTTTTGGAGCTTTCTTGATCAGGACAGGTAAGAGTGGGGCATTGTTAAGTTAAACAGCAGTCAGATGTGGCAAGAGTTCTGATAATATCTCTAGTTATCACACAGATGCATTTTTCATTATTATTATAATCATCATGAAAACTGCTTTTCCCTGTTTATGACTCAAAAAATGTCACATGAAATGAGCCATGCAAAGAGGAAATGTAAATTTTTGACTTGACTTTACACAATGAGGAAATGTCCTCCCTCTACCAAATTGTTACTCACTGTAACAATAGCAGTCATAATCATAATAGCATTTACATTTCCTCAGTGGTTTATAATGCTTACAGTACTGCCATGTACTTGTTTTATTTTTCATCACTGTTCCTAGTTGCAGCCTGAACATATAAACAAACTTGGGCAGAGTTTTGTACTTTTCTTTTCCCAGTTTCCACAATGGACCATCTTCCAGTCAGAGTTCCTCCAGACTAAAAGTTTCCAGATAGACTCAAACCCAAGTCAGCATCTCAGAGGAAGAAAGTCCTGGGGTGCATCTAAGGAGGTTTGAGGTTGGTGTAGATAATGTTTTCTATTCATGTTTACTATTCATGTTTACATTATTGTTCATCAAAGTGCCCTGTTAAATACAAACTTTATTTGTGTGTTGCATTATTTAAATGCATTATTAGATGTATTTGAAATTATTTAAATGTATTTGTTAAAAATTAATATTTCAGCACATTCTCCTCCAAGAGCTTGAGAATGGAAGCCAGGAAATCAGAAATTTAGTGATTATCATAGGCAATTATTTTCTTTCCTATTTGACTCATTAGAAGTATCTGTATATAGCTAGGAAATGCCTTTTTTTTCCAGGCCACTACATACTTGGCAGTGTAACTGGCCACAAAGGATAGGACTTAGCAAGTACATCAAAACAGCCAAGACAAGAGTAGACCTATACTTTCTTATTTTTCAAAGCGCACTGTTTTTAATATATATTTATAAAAGAATCAAGATAATACAGTTAAGTGTAAAATATTATATATTCATTTAATTATACATTTAAATACAACCTTTTCTGTTTATTATTTTCATTTAGAGACATCAGTGGGAAGAAATCTACCAACTGTCAGATTTAATGGGAATGCTTACCTCATGAAGTTCTTCTAAAATGAATAAATTGAACATCTGGCCAGGTGCGGTGGCTCATGCCTATAATCCCAGCACTTTGGGAGGCCAAGGCAAGAGGATTGCTTGAGTTCAGTAGCTTGAGACTAGCCTAGGCAACATAGTGAGACCTCATCTCTACAAAAAATAATTTTTAAAAATTAGCCGGGTATGGTGACACATGCCTGTAATCCCAGCTGGGAGGCTGAGGTAGAAGGATTGTCATAGCCCAGGAGGTGGAGGCTGCAGTGAGCCATGATTATACCACTGAACTCCAGCTTGGGAAAAATAATAATAACAACAACAACAACTAGAAAATTCTCTAGGCAGCTAGTCTATGGCAAATACTTTCACAAACATCATCTCATTTAATAAAAACTGCCTGAATATAGTGGTCAGGAGATTGGACTCCAAGGTCATTAGTCCAAATTCACATCCTGTGTTTGCTACTACTTGTGTGACAGTTATTAAATTTTTGTGTTTCAACATCCCATCTATAAATAAGGATAATAATCTGACTGACCTCTAAGGATAGTTTGAAAGGATATATGGAGGGAATTCAGACAAGCAAAAACTATAGAACTAACATGTGGTGGACACAAAACAAATATAAGCTATTATAATTATTTCACAATTACAAACTCTATTCATTATTAGTCAGAGATCTATTTTGATGTATTTTTAAATTATACCAACCTGTTATTTGACTTAATTTAAGGTGAAAATTTTTAAAAATAAGTGCAAGATGGTTACCAACTTTGATGGTTTCACTTATAATTTGTTGACTGAACAATGGTACGAAAGCAATTTGCATTCAGTAAAACCCATGTCTAAGTATCCATACAACCATTCCACTTTTTACTTTCAGTACAGTACTCAATAAATTAAATGAGATATGTAATATTGTATTATAAAATAGGCTCTATGTTACATAATTTTGTCCAACTATAGGCTAATGCTAGTGCTCTGAGCACATTTAAGGTGGACTTAAGCTATTTAAGAGGCCTAAGCTATAATGCTCAGTAAGTTATGGGTATTGAATGCATATTTGACTTATAATATTTTCAAGTAATGATCAGTTTACTGAAATGGAACCCCATCATAAGTTTAGGAGCATCTGTATCTATACATGTTAAATTAATTTAAGAGTATATTTTAAAATACTAAACTTCATTATTAAAATTATTTATCATCCATCCTTTCCCTGTAAGGGAGGTGTATAGCATTACCAACAAGCTGCCATTGATAGATCTTACCTCATACTGCTGGCTCCTCAGAGATTAAGTCTTAAATTCTGAAAATAAGCTGTGTGATTTAGAATTCTATGACTGAATTCTCCTACTCCTCATTAAAAATGAAAAGATCAAGAATTCTCTCTCGCTTTCTGCTGAAAAGATTCTTTAAGATTAATTTTTTCATGTTTGATTTCAGTCATGTTACCATAGAATACCTTTGAGGTGAGAGCTACTTTGCATTTTAACTAGAGGCCTTCTTAACCTTCTTTCTGTGACATTTGAAGAACTCTGACTGTGGTAATCATAAAGGGCAAGCAATAGGGGACAGGAAGGACAGTCCTTCCTTTGCCTCTTATTTGTTGCAGTCTTTTTTGTAGGGGGGGCTCTCTGATCAATTTTGTGCCTTCAAGTCTCTGCAATCCTTTGACATATTGGAAAGGAAAGTTTGACAAAAGGAAAGTTCTTTCCTTTTACGATTTCAGCTTTGCTCTTGTACTTCCTTTGCACACTCCTGCAATGGAAAGCTAACTTTTATGCTTTTATAGTCTGATGTGACTCGGAGTCAAAAGGAAGTTGGCAATCAAAGGTTAGGATGGCATTTGAAAGGGAGACCATACCAATGGGGTTCACAGTAGGAGTGCTCTGAAGTCCTTAAATGCATTTTTTGAAACCAGCCTTCTCTGCATATCATTTGCTACTAACATGAAAATACTGTTAGTGCTCAAATTTTATTCCAATTCTCTTTAGGCTTTACGTACACTGTCATTTACGGTGTTCACAGACCTGACGTATAGATCATTGGACAAAGTACTGGGTCCTTATTTTGATTTTACAACTGCTCACTCTCCCTTAGGGTTATTTTGCTGATTGATATGCATTATACTGCCAAAAGGTCATTACCCGTAATGTCTTTTCCTGTTCAAACATACTAGCAGTAAGATTAGATGGAATAACATATTCTGCTTCTCTGTGGAGGTAATACTGCTATCTTTTCACCTCTGGAACTTTTAGACATACAGCAAAGATTCGATTTGCTTGATTTTCAATTCACCTGTCGTATTTCCTTTCTCACCATTTTCCTCCTAGTCACAAAGACACTTGCTAGCATGAAGTCAAAGAGCTACTTTTATTAGCTTCATGTACTGCCAGACCAAACTACTTGTAAACCTCTTTGAAGGGAAGGGAAAATGAGAGTGGGGAGGTGGTTATAAAAGGACAGAATTTTCCTTCTCTTTCATTGTTTACAGGACAGAATAAAAAGGAGAGTTTTTGTTAACTTATTTGCACATCATTCATAAGGTACTTGAGCGGACATCATTGTCATTGCCCACACTCTGCTGTAAAAAAATGTGAATGACTGAAAGTTTTAAGGAGATATAGTAACCCTAGTCCTTGCATCTCTGAAGGCATCATGGAGATCCCAGCCCTGCATACTTCCTTGCCTGGATTAAGCCAGGAGCTGAGGGCTAGGTACAGAGGGAGAAAAATATCTAGAAATTGCCATATGAAGAGGTAAAACACCCAAGCAAAAGGATGTGAGCATAGAAAACAACTCTAATGGAAACAAGGACAGAAATATTTTGTACCATTGTCTGAATATTTGGCCTATATAAGATTGACTAATAACAGTACTCTTTTATTATAATGGATTGCATCCTTACACCCACAATATACAATGGATATAATCAGTGGTTTATACTTAGAAGCTCATGACCTTGGTGTAGAGATCTTACTATAGAGATCACTCTAGGTTAGAGGACTGAGGGTTTTAGTTTCTGGGACTCAACTTACAAATCTTGTGAGTTTGAGTAACATGTGGTATGAAATGGTTATAATATTCTCTTTCTCATGTTCTAGGAAAGAAAAAGATGATATTCAAAATGCTCCTAGGACTCTAATACCCCTCTACAAATGTAAAATAATATTGTTAGCAAATTCATCCTTGCCTTCAATGCAATGTATTTTGCCCACACACTGCCCTTTGCTTCATTGTCATCAATAATTTTTCTTAAATTAAGCCAGTTCAGTGCTTTTCAAACTGGAAACATGAAACATTAGTTCCAGCACTCACAGGAATAAAATTAAAACACTAAAAGGAAATTTTGTCTCTGTCACCATTTTTCTGAGAGTTTCCCTGGCAAGAGTTCCCTGTTTCAGACCTCCACATGGCCAGTACTTTAGTGAGAGGTGACCTCTTACTTGATTTCCTAGAACTTCCCCTTATCTAACCTGAGTCTTGGGAAAAATAATTACTATATGTTCTTCTGAAAAGCAGAAAACTAGGTTCAGTCAGATCCATACTTCTAAGACCCATGTTTGTTTCTCAGTTTTTGCTGCATATGATCCAAATTGCCCCAGAGAACTTAAGACTGGATTAAAGGAAATGTGTTTGGCATGCTGAGTGTGTTCTGTAAACCCTGACATTTAAATAGAATTATGTTTGAACCGTCACATCTGGGTGTTCAGTCACGCTGCACTTAAGGAGGGGTGGGGGAAGAAGGAGTGGAATAAAGGAATTTAGCAGTTATTTAATTTTGCTAACACAGATTGCAATTTAAACATAAATTAAAAACAAATATTATTTTCATTGTTACCTGAAAACCATTATGTTTCTTTCTCACATTTATTCACAAAGGCCAACTCTACACCTATTTAAATGTATAGGAGACTTGAGAAATATAAAGTAACATAATAAAGGAAGGTATACGACTTTATCCTAATAATTAAAAGTCTGACTTTTTAAAAGGTTACAATGATATTTGCTGTGAAAAATACCCAGCATAACATTATGAAAATAAAGACTCAGAGGACCAGTTGGTAGCTTGTAGAATCACTTTCAATAAAGCTTTTA
>CAUYQG010076364.1:0-25695 GCA_963574415.1 Tarsius wallacei | reverse complement strand
TCAGCCTTCCAAGTAGCTGGAACTACAGATGCGCATTACCATGCCTGGCTAATTTTTGATTTATTGTAGAGATGAGGTCTCGCCAAGTTGTCCAGGCAGGTCTCGAACCCGGGGGCTCAGGCAATTCACTCACTTCAGTCTCCCAAGGCGTGGGATTACAGACTGAGCCACCGAGCCCGGCTGTTCAATAAGTTTATAGCTCTCTTCTTTATACTTCTTATCCCTTGTTTGTCTGCATGTCCTTTTCTGTGGGCCTACTTCTTCATTTTAGTTCATGAAACATCCCGTTGGACTCCTGACCTGTTAGTCCCCTAGGCTAAGTGTACTGGAAGTTTTAGAGAGGAGCTTCTCCACAGAACTCTTACAGACTTAGCCAAACTGCCCATCCTGATGCTCTCCCTTTCAACGCAGGCAGATAGAACACAGTTATACAACACTAATAATGCTTATTGCTAGGGAATGTAGAAATAAATGAAGACACCTAAGTGAAAACAAGCAGATATTATTTTGTCACTTATTTATTTCGTCACTTATTTATTTCCCTATAACCAGGGAATCAGCCACCATCACTTGTGCCTATCAGAAACTCAAAGGCAGGCAGAAGAATGGGAAAGCGTAATAAAGAACAAAAGGAAAGACTTCAGTCTGCCTTGATTGGAAGTTATTGGTGTGGGGAAGCTGGAGCTGGATGAACTAGAAGCTAGAATTTCCATGTAAGTGGTTTGGGGAGTGCATTGGTTTTCTTTGAGGTGAAAGAAAAGTTGTAGTCATTGACCTAGTGCTGACTGTTCTGGGCCAATTGCTGCAGAGGTTGTCTTTTGACTTCCTGGGGCTGGTTGCTGCAGATTGTGGGTCAGATGTCTGGCCATTGCCCATTTGTATATTCAGTTTTTCAGGATGCACAGCTGGATAAGGTGTGCTGCCTTCCTTCAGTGAACTCAGAGTCTAGCAAGGAAAACAAAATTGTACACAAGTATGTTACAGTCAGAGGCAGAATATGCAATGATGGACATATGTGCAGGGTGCAGGCATGATATTGGTTGGGAACGGGGATCTTTCCAGGGAAACGTAAAGGAAGAATGTAGCATATGCCAGATTTTGAAGGATTGGTAGAAGTCTGCCAAATATCCAAACAAGGAAAGGGTGTCACAGAAAGGGAAACAAGCAGCAAGCACAGAAGTTTGAAACAACAAGACATGTGAAGGGGCCTGAATATATTTCGGATATGGGAAACAATATACTATGCCATGTGTTTTAGAATAGGACTATAGCCAAGCCCCATAGAGCCCTATATGCAGGGCTCAGTTACTCTGAAAGGAGTAAGGACCCAAAAAGGTTAGAAGAGGTGCTGTCCAGTTTACTAAATGGCCAAATACTGGCCAGGGGCAGATATTTATGAACAAGGCCTTGGGATGTCTGCAACTCAATGGCTAGAGAAACAGTCACGCCAAGGCAGTACTAATACTAAGATATTGGGATAAAGGATACCAAGTTGGTAAAGGGAGGGTATTAGGAGTATTAGAAACAGGATCTAAATTCAGAACATGGACAAGTCAGGTGAGGCAGCAGCACACAGGAACAAGAGCAGCAAAGGCAGGTCAGTCTGAGTCACCTCCGGAGGCCCGTATCTTGCTCTCTTGGGACTGTTTTAAACGGACTGCATAGGAACCTTTCTGCTCATACTGGTTATTGTCTTTCAAGTGTTGCCGAGCACCTAACATGTAAAGGCTGACATGAATGCACATTTTGAGTACACAAAATTCTTAATAAAGATAATTATAATTATTCATTTCTATTATTAGCACTTATAATTCCAATCCTAGCAATCAGTGTCCAGGGATAAATGATAAAGAAGCAAAATAAAAATGTTTAATCCAGTGACATCAGATTAAAATTTCTTTCAGTTAATGACCCAAGTGTAGTGCTTTAGGACAAAGGTTGGAAAACTGCTGTCCACAGGCCAAATCCAGCATGCACCATTTGAAAAAATTCTATTGGAACACAGCCATACTCATTCATTTATGTATTTTTTATGGTTACTTTTATACTACAACAGCAGCAGTGAATAGTTGCAACAGAGATTGTATGGTCTGCAAAGCCTAAAATATTTGTTTTCTGAACCCTTGCAAAAGAGGTTTGCCAGCCCTTGATTTAGAATCTAGGGACAAGTGGAAAAAAATACATTCTATTTACTTGACATAAAATAAACATAAAAGCAGGGTGTGGTGGCTCACGCCTATAATCACAGCACTTTGGGTGTCTGAGATGGCAGGATTGCTTGAGGCCTGGAGTTCAAGACCAGCTTAATCAACATAGATAGATTTCCTGTCTCTACAAAAAAAAAAAAAAAATCAAAAAAATTAGCTGGCATGGTGGCACATGCCTTTAGTCCCAGATACTAGGAAGGTTGAGGCAGAAGAATTGTGTAAGCCCAAGAAGTTGAGACTGCAGTGAGCCATGATAACATTACTGCTCTCCAGCCTGGGAAACAGAGTGAGACCCTGATTCAAAATAAATAAATCCATAAATAAACTCAAAATGAAAAAACACAACAAATCCAACCTATCTGATATGCCTAACTCTTCATAGGAGGTAATTTCAGCCCCATGGTGTAGATTAAATAAATGAGGCTCAGAAAGTGTATGTAATATTTTGAACAAAACATAACAAATAAATATTCAAAGTCAATATAGTTTTGACTTATGTCTGACTAGCTTCAAAGTCCATTTTCTTTCTACTTGGTCAGTTTTTTTAGTTGTAACTTATTCAATTCAGCAAACATTGAATGTTCACCCCTCCAGTACCTGGCAGGGCATTGAGGTATGTTCTACAGAGGTACCATGATACAAAAGGTGTGGTAACTTGCCTTCCAGGAATTAAAATCTCACATAAGAACCAGACAAGTAAAATGGCTAAGCATGAACAAAGGCATGCCTTATAGTAAAGTTTGAAGTCTGGAAGTGTGATACCTCCTGCTTTGTTTCTTTTGTTAAGGATTGTCATGGCTATTTGTGGTTGTTTATGTTTCCATAATTTTCTGTATTGTCATTTCCAGGTCTGAGAAGAATGATGTAGGTAACTTAATGGGTATAGTGTTGAATCTGTAGATTGCCTTTGGTAGGATGGACATCTTAACAATGTTGATTCTTCCTACCCATGAGCATGGAATATTTTTCCATTTGTTTGTGTCTTCTTGGATTTCCTTGAGCACTGTTTTGTAATTCTCATTGTAAACGTCTTTCACTTCTCTCGTTAGGAAGATGCCGAGGTATTTCATTTGTGTGTGTGTGTTTCTATTGTAAATGGGATTGTGCTTTTTATTTGGGTCTCTGCCTGCTTGTTGTTGGTGTATAGGAATGCAACTGTCTTTTGCACATTTATTTTGTACCCTGAGATTTTTCGAAGTCCTTTATCAATGCAAGCAGGTTTTTGACAGAGATAATGCCTTGTTAATGAAGGTCAGTAATAGAAGATGAGACTGGAGAAGTGAATGGTTACCAGAATTTAATTAGTGTCACACAAAAGATTGTGTATTTTATTGTCAAGATGGTGAGAACCTAAAACAATTTGAGAGCCATGGTCACAGGAAGACTGTGAGGATAGTCTTGAGCTAAACTAATTTGATCCATTCATTTCATGCTATGGTTTCATTAATCATTTGCCATATTTACATTGCACAGTCAATTAAAAAGCTATTATCAATAAGTATTTGTTATGTGCTACAAATACTTCTAAGTGTTTTATATGTATTATCTGATTTTATCCCCAAACCCCTATGATGTAGGTTCTAATATAGTACCCATTTTAAAGATCAGTAAACAAAGACCCAGAAAGAGTCAGTATTTTGTCCCAAGTTATACAGTGTCTTAGTTTGGATTTTCTGTAAATTAAGGGAAAGCCTACAAGCTAAGAGTGTTGGGCAACATGCAACCCCAGCGCAGGAAGAATGAGAGGTTAGACAAGACAATAAATCATGAGGTAGTACAACACCAAGCAGACCACAACTAGACAGGACAGTACAGCCAGCTGTTCAGTTTTGCTGGATATGTAACTTGCAGAGAGAACTTGCAAATCAACAACGACTGAGAGAAAAGGAGAGGAAGGGGAGTTATTTGCTGGTTCATTCTGTTCTTGCTTTCTCTGGTTGACCTAAGTCAACCTGCAGGAAGTTAATTCCCTAGTTCGTCTTGGTATATTACACAGCAGACCCTGGAGAATCCTCTAGGCATAGCACTACACCTGGGCTTTGAATTGATGGGAAAGCCAGAGTCATCATGGGTCTTGTCAACTCCTACCTGGATTCTAGAGTATCTGGGGACAGACATGCTGACATCCTGCCAAAGCCTGACCTTACCATCTAGGAGACAGATTGTTGAGGTGTTAGAAGAGGTGCTGCTATGGCATCATGGCAGCTGATGTGCTCTTTTCTGCAAGAGGGACCCAGTGGACATGTAGGTTTATTAATTCCTGGAGGGTAGGCAAACTTAGTCAGATACATGCAGTTAAGTAATAGATTATCTAGAATTTGAACCAAGAGTCTGTCCAGAAACCTCAAGATGTATTCTTCTATGTTCTTGCAAAATGACTAGCAAACCTGCTACAACTAGGCTCACAACACTTTAAGCAAGGGTAAGCAATTGAAAGAGACCAAGTTTTTCAATTCTATCTAATTTAACATGATTGCATAAACTCAGAAAATTTATATCTCATATTCTTGATTTTCATTTATCAATATGTGATTCTTAAGAATAATCAATGTATATAAATCTAACTTTACAGAAACAAATCAATTATTTATAATACTAATTATTACAATTTTTATATTTTCCTTTTTGAACATTTCTATTTTATTTTAGATTCAGGGGTACATGTTCATGGATATTGTGTTGTGGTGAGGTTTAGACTTCTACTGGGCCCATCACCCAGTTGGTGAGCACAGTACCCAATGGGTAGTTTTTCAGTCCTTCCCCCACTCTCTCTCTCCTCCCTTTAGGAATCCCCAGTGTCTGTTGTTCCCATCCTTATGCCCATGGGTGCCCAGTGGTTAGATCCTACGTATCAGTGAGAACATGCAGTATTCAGTTTTCTGTTTCTGTGTTAATTTGCTAAAATAATGGCCTCAAGCTGCCTCCATGTTGCTGAAAAGGACATGTTCTCATTCTTCTTTATGGCTACATAGAATTCCATAGTGCATATGTACATTTTTTAAAGTTCAGTCTACCATTGATGGGCACCTGCATTGGTTCCATGTTTTTGCTGTTGTGGAGAGTGCTGCAATAAACATATGAGTGCAGGTGTCTTTTTGGTAGAGTGATTTACGCTCCTTTGGGGATATATACCTAGTAATGGGATTGCTAGGTTGAATGGCCTATCTTTTAGTTCTTTGAGAAATCTCCAAACCGCTTTCCACAGGGGCTGAACATTTCTATCAACGCACTCCCTTTTTTCTGTAACCTCACCAGCACCTTTTCTTTTTCTTCTTCTCCTTCTCCTTCTTCTTCTCCTTCTCCTTCTCCTTCTCCTCCTCCTCCTCCTCCTGCTCCTTCTCCTCTTCCGTCTTCTTCTTCCTCCTCCTCCTCCTCCTCCTCCTTCTATTCTTCTTCTTCTCCTCCTCCTCCTTCTCCTCCTCCTCCTCGTCTTCCTCCTTCTCCTCTTTCATTCTGACTGGTGTGAGATGATATCTCATTGTGCTTTGGATTTACATTTCTCTGATGATTAGTGATGCTGAGCATTTTTTCACATGTGTGTTGGCCACTTGTATCTCTTCTTTTGAAAATTGTCTGGTGTCCTTTTCCCACTTTATAATTATTTGTATTTTGCACCATAAAAGGTTTCACCCTTCTAATAACTATTTTCTCTGAATGGTGATACACATTAAAGTGGGTTTACATATCATTAATTATTTGGTTTAGACATTGTAAGAAAACAATGCTAGCTTATTGGCTAGTTTACCTTCACAAAAAGAGCTATTGCTGTCATAGTGTTAAGAATTTTATTTAGACCAATCTTTACTGGCAGCACATAAATACTTAAATATAATACATTTAGCAATCGTGCTTTGGATGCTTATTAGCTGTAATCACTGTTCTATGCATTCTGGGAAACACAGAGGGACAAACTGTGTCCCCTCTAAGAACTCATGATACTAATAGAAAATATTGTCCTAACTCCCTTATGGATGTTACTCATTAATCCTCATATTAATACCATGTGATCAGTTCTGGAATTATTCTTATTTGATAGACATAGAAATTGAGACTCAACAAGGTTAGGTGACTGATACAAGATCACTCAGAGAGTTAACTGAAGGAATCCAAATGTGAGGCATCTGGCTGCGGAGTCCAAGACCTCAGCCACAATGTGAACTGAGAGAGAGGAACAACACTGATTTATTTGCAATAAGAAAAGCTATAGTAAATGTTACAATAAAGGCAGAAACAATGCACTATGCTGTAATGGAGGAAGATTCATTCTGACTCAGGTAGAGGGGAGGCAGATCTTGATTAGGTTTGTGGTTTCTTGAACTAGTGAAAAACATGAAAGTAAAGAGTTATTTGAGATGTTTCTAGTGGATATTAAATTTTAGCAATACTTTTTTTTTTTTTTAGTTGGAGTCTCACTCTGTCACCCAGGCAGGAGTGCAGTGGTACGCTCACGGCCACCACAGCCTCAACTTACATGATGATCCTTCCACCTCAGCCTTCCAAGTAGCTGGAATTATAATAGCAAACCACCACACCTGGCTCATTTTTAAAATTTATTGTAGAGATGACATCTTGCCAAGTTGCCCAGGCTAGTCTTGAACCACTGGACTCAGGTAATCCTCTCATATCTGCCTCCCAAAGTTCTGGGATTACAGGCATGAGTTACTGTGTCCGGCTAATTTTAGCAATATGTTGAATAAAGTTTTCTAATGTTCAAAGATCCCATAAAACAATGGAAATTTACTGTTCTTTCCTGGCATTCAAAATTCATGTTTTAACTCTAGGATTTCCATGCAACCATTAAGCAAAGGCTTGATATTTTTCTTAATGGTACTGTTATTATCTTTCCAGCTGCTTAAAGGCAGAAATAGGTATGCCATTCTTGACTCTGACTTCTCCCGGTCTTCATTTCAAATCTACTACAAATACATTTCCCAAAAATTCTCAGGGATCCTTCAGTATTTTTCTAGTTCTCTGCCACTCTTCAGAGTCTCAGGTGGATTCATATAGCAGACTCATGGTTGATATTACTGACTTTCTGCTATCTTTTCAATCCAATCATACAATTTCCCTAATGAATTGTTTGTTACATAGATATTGTGTAGTGGTGAAGTTTGGGCTGCTGTTGAGCCCATTGCCAAAATGGTGAGCATGGTACCAATGACTAGTTTTTCGAATCTTCCCTACTCCCTCTCTCCTCTCTTTAGGAGTCCCAAGTGTATGATGTTCCTATCATTATGCCCATGTGTGCCTAGGGTTTAGCTCCCACTTATCAGTGAGGACATGCAGTTCTCAGTGAGATTCCTCATTACCCTTTCATTATGTCCAAATGCCTCTAGATGATTTACATGGTCCTGAAAAGCCAGTTCCATCCTTTCTATCCAGCTTCATCTCTCATCTGTCCCATTTCTTCTGACTATGCCCTCAACTCTAGTCTGCACTCCATGATCCAGTCACTACATATTTACCACAGATTCTTTCTTCTGCCTGCAAAAAACTTTCTCCTAAACAATACCCTATCCTGAACTATTTACCAACCTGACTGACTTCTACACATCCCTTACATCTCTGGTTAGATGTCACATTCATTGGTAGTCATCTCTTTCAAATGCCTCACTAGACTCTAGGCTTTGATAAGACAAATTATATCCATCCTCAGTTCCCTCTCAAGCTTTAGAATCATCTGATGATTTATACAATAACAAACTCTATGTATCACTCCTTTTTTACCCTAAGGTATAGTTTAATCTGTCACATATGAAGAAAATCTACTAGGCTACCATCTAGTATATATATTTGAAAACACTGATTGTTGATGTACACTAAGTTCTAAGAAACCTGTAAGCTCTGTGGAGCTTCCACTCCTGACAAAACAGCGTAGGATAAGGCAACCTGAAAGCATCACAGTGAAATACATAAATGGTCCCAAGAAAGTATTTACAGCTTTCTGAAATATTGATAATTCACCTGGCAGTCCCTTTTCTACACCTCATTCTTGTTTAACCAGTGTGTTGCTAACAAAGATAAATAATACCATGACAGTTGGCAGTAAAGGCAGGCTGACATGTCAGAGAAAAAGAAGCCATTGGTTCTGATAGTTTGTCAGAGGTTTATTTTTCTCTCTCTCTCTCTCATCAGACTAAATATGGCAGCAATGGTGGGAGTGTGATTTATACAATTCTGTAGTGTACCTTGCGCAAATCCTTCTTTTAAAGGAAAATGATGAACAACACCTATGACAGATTCCTTCCACTCAAGCATTAGAATCATCTGATGCTTTATACAAGAGGGTAAAGGGGAGTGTCTGGTCCTTGCTTGCCAGGCAAATAAAAAATAAGGAAAAATTTATGGGTAACATTATGTACTCTACATGATGGTAATGAACTCTGTTCAAGCTTTTGAGAGAAGGGAAGGAATTCTTACTAATCTGTGACACGTGAAGGATAGGCTTACAGATTCTTGCTTCTGTTGAGCCCTGTTGTAGACAGACTGATGACATAGAAAGAATGCAGTCTTTGGAGTTAGAAAGACCTGAGCTAGAATATCTTCTCTGCAACTTTCCAACTGTGCCACATTCAGCGCTATTTTACCTCTATAACCCTCAATTTTCTCAATTATAGTGACATTATGGAAAATTTACAGTTACACAGATGCTCATGAGCTGATAGTGTTATAAGAACACAGGAATTTCTGATTAAATTACTTTTATATTAGTCTCAATTGCTGACTGAGAATCTTCCATGTGCCAGGCCTGTTTTGACAATTGGAAAGCAAAGGCACATAGAAAATAGCTTGCATAAGAGCTCACAGTTGAATTTGGAGAACAGAAACCCAATTAAGTGCAGAGGTGCATATCTGTGTGTGTGTGTGTGTGTGTGTGTGTGTGTGTGTGTGTATAATTTTTTTCTGCTAAACATGTGGCTTTCTTTTCTTTGTTTTTTAGCAGAGAACTATTATTCAATATATTCATCAGAATTTTTCAGAGAACCATAAACAGTAAGATATGGAAAGACATTTATTGTAAGATTTTTCATTAAAAAATTGTCTCACACAACCATGGAGGCTGAAAAGTTCCAAGATCTGCAGCTGGCAACCTAGAGATCTAGAAGAGCCAATGGTGTAAGTTCTAGTCTGAAGGCCAGAAGATCCAGACATAGGAAGAGCCAATGTTTAGTTCTAGCCCAAATGCAGGAAAAGACCGATAGTCCAGCTCAAGCAGTCAGGCAAGAGGAGTTCCCACTTACTTAGCATTTTTGTTCTGTTCTGGTTGTCAATTGATTGGATTTGTTCTATTCACTTTAGGGAGAAAAATCTGTTTTACTTAGTCTGTCTATTGAAATGTTAATCTTACCTAGAGTAATCCTCACACACATACCTAGAATAATATTTGACCAAATGTCTGGATATCATAACCCAGTCAAGTTGATAAATTAAATAAGCCATCACACTCTGCTTCTTATCCACAAACAATTCATTGAAAGTCTTTTGCTTTCTATTCCATTCTACAGAAAATTAAAAAATAAAAAAGCCTACTTTACAGGGTCCAGGCATAATAGCTTAACCAAAACCTTACTTATTTCAATTATTGTGATAATGAAAGTTCATCATTTTAAAATCTTTTATGAGATTTAAAAAATGCGTTTTCTTTGAGGAACAATTTAGACACAGACAAGTAAGAAAACACCTGTATATATTCTTATCTGATCTTATAGTCTGATGCTTTAATTTTGTTTTCTATAACTAAAGCAAAAATTGCTGTCAGTCGGGGGACTCAGTGCAACAAGCAGAAGAGGCTGAAATGTGAATAAAAGAAAGGCAACATGGGGTGGTCCAGCAATGGTGTTGATTTCTAAGAAGAAATAAGTGGGCTTACTTAATTTGAGTTTAATTCATAGGACACTAGTAATAAGTGGTATAATGCTGTGCATTAGGCAGGGTGGTATGGTCCACAAATGTGCCAGACTTGTGTTTGTAAATGATTTGTCAAGTTCACAGAAGAATTCTCTAAACTCTGAGTGAGTATATGCAGAAAATTGTTCATATTCCTTGGGATAGAGCTAGAAAATGTTGTAGCAGTGATTCTTAAATCTGACTACACATTAGAATAATTTGAAAACCTTAAAAAAAGAGAAAGAGGAAAAAAAAAGATTTCTGGATTCTATCCCCAAACCAATTAAATCACAATCCTTGGGGTGGAATAATTTTATTATGCAAAAAAATTAAACAAACAGCACAGTTGGAAGACTTTTAGATTGATCATTCATATATTTATTTTGCATCTAGATTCTACATTTAAAAGTTCACTGTACTTTATCACTTATCTATCTATCTCTCTATCCATCTAGTCTATCTTTTGGTACATTTTAATGTAAATCACAGACATTAGCATACCCCCTAAAGAATCTCCTTAAGGAGTCAGCTTGAATATCATTAACAAGTATTCAATATTATTTACAAGTTTTTCCCCCTTTGATGTAAAATTTACATACTGAAATACACAAATCTTAAGTATCCATTTTCTGAGTTTTAACAAATAGATATTCTTCTGCAATCCAAATCTATAGCAAGACATAAGAGTATTACCATGACTTCAGAAAGTTTTATCTTTCCCCCTTCAAGTCAATTCCCTGCACCTACTTCCCAGAGGCAATCATTATTCTATCTCCACAGCCAACCCCGCACTCCTGCCACAGATTAGTTGTTGCCTTTTTAAAAAATTCATACAAATGGAATCAAATAGAATGTAATCTTTTGTATAAAATGTCTTTCGCTTTTCATAATGTTTTTGAAGCTTATCCATGTTGTTGCTTATGATAGTACTTTTTTCTTTCTTTCTTTTTTTCCAAACAGTATTCTATTACATAAAAGGAGAATTTGTCTATTTTTCTATTAATGGAAATCTTGGTTGTTTCCAGTATTTGACCATTACAACTAAACCTGCTAGGAGCATTTTTACATAAGTCTATTTGTGATCAGGTTTCCATTTTTCTAGGGATGGAATGGCTAGATCACGGGACAGTTTTTTGTTTGGTTTTATAAGAAACTGCCTAATCTTTTTTGTGTAAAGGGTTTCACCATTTTGCATCCGCATCCATAATTTTATGGGATAATTCTAATTGTTCCACAACCTCATCAACCATTGATACTTTCAATCTTTTTAATTACAGATATTCTGAAAGATGTATATAGGTATCTCATTGTGATGACACATGCTATTGACACTTTTTAATATACTTATTGACCATTTATATATTTTCCTTTGTGAAACTACTTGTGAATTGTTTTCTCACTTCTTTATTGGGTTGCTTATCTTTTTACTATTAAGTTATAACAAATTTTTAATTTAAAAAAAATTTTTACATATCCTGGATACCAGTTTTTAGTCAGATATACAAGGGAGGGGAACCCCAAAAAACAGAATTATTTTTTGGAGGGCAAGTCATTTGTACTACTGGCTTGCTCTGCTAGGTAAGTGTTCAAGGAAACCACCAGCATCAGCATAACAGCTAGTGTTGTTGTGGGAGGACTTCAGCGTTTGACTTCAGTGAACTTTTTTGTAGATTCTTTCAATGTGTTTTCCCATTTCATGATGGGTGATTTATGAGGGCACTTGCCCACACTGCACTGAGTATTCAGCAGTTTTTGACCAAAAACAGCAAGACCCCCATGTCCCACTGTCCTTATTAACCTGATATCAGCCCAAGCAAATTTTTTTGTTTCTCCAGATAAAAATAGTCCTCAAAGGGAAACGTTTGCTGATGTAAAAAAGGTGAAACAAAAAACAGCAGAAGCCCTACAAAGCATCAAAATTGACAAGTTTAAAAACTGTTTCGAGCAGTAGAAAAAGTGTCTCAATAAGTCTACTGCATCAATCAGAGAGTACTTTGAAGGTGACTGAAATTTAAACATGCAAGAATAAATACATAATTTTTGAAATAAATCAATTTCTTTGGGGGGGGTTCCCTTTGTATGTTTTGTGAACTTTTTCTACCAGTCTGTGGCTTTACAATTCATTTTCTTCATGATATCTTTGAAAGAGAGACATTTTAAATTTTGCTGAATTCTAATTTTTTTATGATCATTGCTTTTTGAGGTTGATCTAAGAAAAATTCCTTTTCAAATCTGTGCAGGTGACTCTAACTTGCAGCCAAAATTGAAGCCAACTGGATTATAGGGATCGCTAAAGTTCTCTGGCAAGTTATGGAGATAATCAAAACACAAAGATAGCAAATTTGGAAAAAATAGTATATTTGATTGAAAGGTTTTTCTTGAGAGACATGGGTACCCAGGGTTCACTCCAGAACACTGAGCTTATGGGGACTTATAAATTCCAGACCCTCTCTGAGATACTAACATGCTTCATGACTAGATCACAATTATTTTAGTTAACGGGTAGAGCAGAAGTTATAAGATTGGGGGCGTCAGTGATTACCACTGAGCAGGAAATAATAAGGTATTAAAATTCTCAAGCCAGGCTCGGTGGCTTAGCCTGTAATCCCAGCACTTTGGGAGGCCGAGTCGAGTAGATTGCCTGAGCCCGAGGGTTCAAAACCAGCCCGGGCAAATTGGCGAGACCTCAACTCTACAAGAAATCAAAAATTAGCCGAATGTGGTAGCACATGCCTGTAGTTCCAGCTACTTGGAAACCTGAGGTAGAAGCGGGTCAATGCTGGGGTGGCTGTGAGTGTGCCACTGCACTCCAGCCTGGGTGACAGAGTGAGACAACAACTATAAAAAATGTTTTTAAAAAGGCAGGCACAGTGGCTCATACCTATAATCCCAGCACTTTGGGAGGCTGAGGTGAGAGGATTGCCTGAGCCCACAGGTTCAAGACCAGACTGAGCAAGTTGGCGAGACCTCATCTCTACAATAAAAAAAAAAAAAATAGCTGAATGTGGTGGTGTGTGCCTGTGGTTCCAACTACTAGGAAGGCTGAGGCGGAAGGAGCACCTGAGCTCAGCAGGTCAAGGCTGCAGTGGCTGTGAGCACACCACTGCACTCCAGCCTGGGTGACAGAGTGAGACGCCAACTAAAAAAAAAAAAAAAAATTCTCAAACACCAGCATCTTATCTCTGCCAGGAGTAGAGTCAGTATATTGTGCCATGTAATTTTCTTGTACTACTTGTGAGGAAGAAATTATGGGAAAAAACATAAATTAAACCTACAATATATGTTTGGCAAATGTTAGATTAGGTTGAGCCTAATTTGCACCAAGATTACAAAATCAAAACACTTGGCAAGGAGAGATAGGTTAGGTTCTGATTGTACTGATTCCCATTTATTAAGTACTTAATAGATATCAGGAGTCAACATACTGTGGCCTACAGGCCAAATCTGTCCCACAGCCTGCTTCTTGTAAATAAAACATTTATTGCAACAAAGCCACTTCCTTGACTTATGTATTGTCTATGACTACTTTTACACTGCAAGGACTAATGAGTATTTTAACTCAGTATAGCTGACAAAGTTAAAAAAATTTCCTATCTGTCCCTTTACAGAAAAGTTTGCTGACATCTGACAAAAAAAAATTTTAAGCTATATAATATGTCTATAACAAAGATATTTTATGTTCATTTCAAAGGTGGAGAAACTAAAGCTCTTGAGTTCAGATGACTCACTCAAGACAGTGAAAAGAAGAACTAGAATTTGAACACATATATGAATGGATTCAGTGCATTTACTTGTTTAGTTATACTATATTATCTTCCTCAGTTATATAGAACTTAAGACACACCCAATAATTATGATTATTGAAAGCATTTGTCATCCATGAGATATTGGAAGGTAAATATGATAGGATGGATAATTGGTATTGAAAGCTTACCAATAAATATGGGCACTTACATACAGGTAAAATAAAGGGTAAAACACTACTATGAGCAGAGTCTGAACTATGTTTTGCAGTCGTGCATTTAACATTTTTTTCTTTTTTGAGATAAAGGGATGGAATGCATGTGTAAGACACTTTTAACACAAAGCAAAAAAGGATCAGCATCAAAAACCAGACTCACATGAGGGAGAACCTATAGGTAGAAGAGCACATGTGGTGAAAGAAATAGCATTTAAACCAAGAAGGTAGAATTTGGACTTGTACCATGGCAGGCAAGGAAACCACTATAAAGAGCAGGCTATAGTTCAGTTTGCATAGAAACTAGACTGCAAGAGAAGTTGATAAAAATAAGACAGAATAAAGTGTCACAGGTAGATCATAGAAAGTCTTGAATGCCTGCTTTAAGAAGTTGCAATAAACAAAGAGGGCTAACTCCTAAGATGTCCGTCTGATTTCCCTAGAATTAAAGAGATTTTGAATGCAAGACTTTTAGTCCTGGTTTCAGCACTCCCCCCCATCCCCCGCCACCCATACACACACACACACACACACACACATACATACACACACACGCACACACATCTAGAGTAGTATATACTACATAGCCATAATCCTTCCAAGTATTTGATAAAATTATCTCAGAGATCCTGAGGGAAAAAAAGGACAAATTGAGTCAACTGGAATTCACTTGAGAATGATGTGAGAATTAGCTGCTGAATTCATTGTCAATTATATTTTATTCTCACAAAACCCAGCATTACTGATATGCAGTACTATAGAAAAGGGTTATAGACCAGAGAGGCTAATTAATAAAACATCATTTTCTAAGGGAAAAAAAGCAATAATCAGGCAATCTTCTTTGAATTGGTTTTAAGATACAGCTTTTTAATTAAAAAGTATCTAATCTTATTTTTTGCTCTATGTTACTAAAGAGTTTTAAATTGTGACTAATATATTGGGCATTGCAAACTTTGATTACTTAAGGGCACTTGATACAAAATAACATTTGATTTATTAATTTTGGCTCATTTATTAAATCACTCAAGGGAGAGTTTTTGAGAGCCTACTAAATATGGGAAAAATGAAAATGAATACGACAAATGTCCTACCCTCAAGTAGTTCAGGATCTCTTAGTCAGAGAGATATATAAACAAATATTATTAACAAAACAACAAGAGGGAAAAAGTAATGAATACATTTCAGGTATTGTGGAAGAACTATTTACACTTTACATTAGGTAGTGCTGGATGTGACTGAGTACAGCTCATAATACACACAATGAATTGAGGTGGCTAGTAGACATTTGAGGAGTGTGTGGGTGTATACGCTTTGTGTATATTTCCTAGGAGCTTCAATCAGTAGGGTGCAGTTTTCTGTATTCATCTAGTGTTTCTTCTGGACAGAATTACATATAACACAAAATTTCCTTTATGATCAAATTGTTTTTTCCATCAATGACACTGACATAAATTCACAATTACAAAATAAACATTATTGCAGAAATGACTGTACGAGCATAAGCAAACCAATGGGAATAAAAGATTGTGAAAAAAGAAAATACAAAAACATATAAAATAAGGGAGGGAACTTTTATGAACTAATGATAACAATTGATAATGAACCTGAGTTGAGGATTACCATTAATCAACTCTCTACTACTTAGATTCAGAGCTGAAACAAAAGTGGAGGCCAGTAGGGGAGAATCTGGCCAGGGTGAGAATTTTAGGGAAGAGTCCATGAGGAATTCTAGGGTGACGTGGGAACTAACCAAATGAGTTTATTTTAAAAAAAAAAAAAGAAAGAGGGTTGCAGAAGACCTAAATCCAGGTATTTACAGTGAAAAATAACAATAGAAATGGAGACAGAAAGGCAAAGAAGATGGAAAGAAAAAATCAACACAGATAATCATTGATAATAAACAGGAAGTTGATCTCTAAATCAGCCAAAGCCTCTAGTCTGAGTAAGCTTCCTCAAATTTTTAGATCCCTGAGTGTTGACACCCATATATCCTTCCCAATATATAGCTCACTGAAAAGAGTGAGCAGATTATAGGGCCGACAATCATCAATGCAGGGAAGCTGCAGCGAATACCCAATAATTTAGTGACTGCCACTCAGCATGATCACGGAACACAGAGGGATGGTTATAGAGAAACACAGAAACTGTAAAAGGAGATGTGAAAAGTAGTCTGCAGAGGAAATAAAAACTGCAGATCCAAGGACAAAAATGAGAAACCAGCCTCTGGATAGTAATGAACAATAAGACAGTGGATAGTAAAAATGAAAAGTGATAATGAATCACTTTTACAAAGATGAATATTCACTGGGATGATAGGGTTTAAAGGAAAAAAATATATATATAAGCTTTCTGGAGATTGAAAGATACTGCAGTTGGAACAGGCTAACCAATATTTCCCCTTCAAAATAATGTGGGCTGGACTACAATGTAGAAATATGCACTTTAAAGTAAAAACTACAGCATTTTTATTAAAGATAAGATATAAAACCCGCAAGATATAAAAAATAGAGGGAGGGAATGAAGGAGAGAGAGTATCTTCTAAGGATTACGTAGTGTGATACAGATGTTAGGTCATCTACCTGCTAAATTAACAAGATTAACCTTGGGTAACAGCACTCTCAGCTGAAATCTTGCTTGCCTATTAAAGTCTAGATTAACATGGGTCTAACTTCTCTCACCACCTACCTGAGCCTATGGACAGCCAAGGCTTCCCTGGATACATTCAAGGTTCTGTTTTCATGGCCATCTTAGTATCTGGCTACCTGCTCTGTCCTGGGTCATCTTTGTTGACCTTCACTTGGAACTCAGGCTCTTCAAATCCCATGCAATCAAACTCCTACTAAAATGTCTCTATTACACTGTCCTTAAGATACAGTGGAGAAACAGAGAAGGTTTTACATCAGAGCAGTGTGAACAACTTGAAGTGGAAACCTTGCTTTCACAATGACCTCAGCTACCTACCAACCCTCCAGACCCCACTCCCCCACAGATTCACAAACCTTTAACCCAATTAATTTTAGTAACTTCCTCTCAGGCTGTCTTCTCTTGCCCCTCCTCCGCCTCTTCTCCTGTGAGTTATTTTCTCTCCTGTACTTTAAGTTTCGTTGTCCCATAGGGAGCACGTTGTCCCTTTTGTCTGAAGCTGTGGTGCCAATCAGCTACCACCAGAGTTTATCAAGGTGTTTTTTCCCCATACAAACACAGTCCCCTTCCTAATAGAAATTCTGGTTGTCAGAATGATAAATTCTTTCACTTCCTTATACTTATTCTTGAAAACAACAAAGGTTCAGCTAAGTTAAATGACATATACAAGACCACAAAGCTACCTAAGAAGATGAGCAAGTACTCAACAGTTGTTTTTGTTAATAAAAAGGAGAAACCTATTTTGAGTGTTGCTTATGAAACAGGATCAGTGCCAGGTGCTCCCATCAGGACAGCTAACTCAGAGCCACCCTGTGAGGTCAGGCTGGTTCTCAATATTTTACAGTGAAGGCAACTGAGACTCAAAAACTGTGGGGTATGTGTTCTAAATCAAGCAACTAGTATTGGACCTATTTACATTTTCTGGGTAATGGAGACAAGGCAGAAGAAAGGAAAAGACAAATATTTGAAAAGAGGAGTCTGCTGTAATTAACAGTTGGTGATTGAAGGGCCATGGGGATTTCATTTCAGTGTGATAGTTTGCTCTGAGAGCACACAGAGCCCTGTCTGCATCTTTAGTATTTTCTAGTTCATGAAATTGATGCATTTTTCTTTTTCCCTCTCTCTGTTGTTTCGGTTTCCTGGCTATTGGGAGGTCCGGTTATTTTTGGATTATGAAAGGTAGCAACAAAAAGGATATCTCCTCTCTGGTTTGACCAGTTGCTCTCTCTTGTTTCCTCCGAAAGACTGGTGGTGCAAGGGCAGTTCTGGACTTGCCTGTCAGAAAGGAATTTTTGTCATCAATCCTCTCTCTGCATGTGGAGGAGGAGTGAGTGGCAAGAGAAGCTACTGTTTGCAAAAATTGCTTTTAAGATGCAGAAAGATTATTTACATGTTCTCTTCTTTAGAGATTGTCACTTTCAGTGGTCTGTGCTGGGCCTGGGTTAGACTGAAAAGTGAAATATGAATACGTTATCCCAGTGTCCTGGCAAGAACCCTACCCAGATGGAATGAGTGATACTACCTCAGCTGCACTTTTTCAGGACTGCAGAATACAGCAGAGTCTTCCCTAGTCTTCCCTTTCTATAACATCCTTGCAGAACAACTTACAATATCCTTTCATTTGGAGGAATTTACTAAGAGGCACCTAATTTTAGAAATAAGAACATGGCCTCTGAGTTCAAATCCCATCTCTGCCACTTCCCAGCTGTGTGACCTTGGGTAAGTTCCTCAAATTACCTGAGCTTCAGTTTCCTCATCCATAAAGTGGGGATAATGATGACAGTGTCTATTTTATGGGATTCATATGAAGATTAGGTGAATGTTTATAAAGCACTTATAATAGTACATAGCATTATAGTAAGTGTTATATAAATGCCTGTTGGGTTAAAAACATAATAAATAATCTTGAAGATAAGTACACACAGGAATTCAAAATCAGAACTTTGCCTAGCCCTGTGGGTTTGGGTTTGATGCCCATTCTCAGCTATTCTGGTGTGTGTAGCACTTTACTGGAATAACTTTAACTATTGAAATAGTGCTTAACTGCAGGCCCCAAGAGTGAAGAACTCTGTTTATCCTATTTGTTATTTTATCCCCACTACCTAATACTGCATAATTAACTGAAATCCTTGCTATTTTAGTCTCCTATCCATACTGAAAATTTACTTTTGAGAAAATAAATAAAAGAAATATTGGGAGTCTTCCCCCTGCTTTTTTAAATCTCTGACCTCTTCTAATAGATAGCTAGGGGGAAGCCTATTATCAGAACTCCTTTCCTGGTCATCCAGCAAAGAAGTAATCCAGTAAGAAAAATGGAAGATTGAGGCCCTGCACACTGGGCCTGTGCTGGTTTCCAGAGAATGTGTTCTGCTTGGGAATAATCCCCTCTCAGCCTTTCCTTCTGTTACCTGTGGTGATTTCAAATTAGGGTAGATCAAGGTCATTCAAAAACCTTACACAGCTCATCCAGGGACCACTGAGGTGGAACTGAAGAGTTTGGAAAAAGTCCAGGTTATTTTGAGGAAACTTGGGGCTAAAAGATCTGGAGCTGCTTAGAGCTGCTTAATTTCCCTGGAGAAACTTCTGGCAAGTGTTGCACCATGGGTAAGACCAAATAGCTAAGGCAATTTGGCATGACTCATCTTCATGACCAAGAATAAATGTGCTTAACGAGAGATAAACTCAGTGCCAGAACCATCCACACTGGAAAAAAAAAAGAAATGTATAGTAAATGACTTTGTGTATAACTGCCCATGTTGCAAATACAAAAAAAGAAGTTTCAGAAAAGAAAGCTAAAAATTCATTCTCATTAACAGTAATGGTGAATAATAGGTTTTGAAAAGACCAACTACAGAACTTTATAGATTTAGTGTAGAATCGTGCACTTAGAGATACTTGAGGAAAATGTGTGTGTGTATGTGTATTTATATTTCAATTTATAGAAAAATGTGTTTATATTATACAGATAATGCACAAATTAATGCACACTGTTCAGTGATAGACTCACTTCTTCCAAGCTTTCCTCACCCATTTTAGACACTCATGACCATCACCATACTTTGATTCCAGCATACTCCAAAAGCTCTGTGGAAACAGCATAGGCTTTGAAATCACACAAACTTGCATTCAAATTCTATCTCCTTCATTTATTTGATGTGTGACCTGAGATAAGTTAATCAGCATCTAGCAACCTCAGGCTTTTGGCTGTGATCACTAGTGGGTAATTAGAATATCAACTTCTCAGAGGAGATGAGAGGACCAAATAAGAAAATACCATTTGAAACACGTAACTCAATTTCTTTTAGTTAGTAAGAACCAATAAATATTTGCCTCAGTAATAATTTATGGTAGCATAGACAAGCTAGAATAGTGGCAGTAGCCTGCATGTTTTTGGTAAGAGTAAGTATCTGGAATATTCCTCTGTCACTAGGTTTAAGGATACATTTCATTGTGACCCAAAGAGCAGGGTACTACCAAGAAAAATGTACTTCCTTAAGGGCTGCTGCCACAGCTACTTTATATTTTATCTTACAAAGGACCTTTCATATAGTAGAAAGTCAGTACATATTGGTGGAATGAATTAGCTAAAAACTAACAAGCTTGAATTCTCAATAAGGTGTTGTTATTGTATTTCTCTAGGCTCTACTGAGGAGGAAAAAAACAAAACAAACAAATAATGACAAGCTAATATTGGAATTTAAGGAGATTTAATTGTGTATGGGTATGTACATTTAATTCCTTAGATATATTCTGGAGTAAACACTCAATAGGATACACATTTCTTATTTATTCTGTAACTATATCTTCGACCTTAGTTATAAAACTCCATCTTCAGAAAGATGACTCTTAGGATATTCAACCAATATAAACAGACAATGCATATATTTATTGATGTAGTAAGATATTGTCAAGGGAAAGATTGGAGAAAACAAGTTTAACTGGTATTCAGACTTCTGAGTTCTTGTCCACCAGTGAGCTGTGTGAACTTTGGCAAGTTGATTTTCCTCTCTGATTTTCTAGATATATTGCAAAGATTACACTTGATAGTCTATAAAATATTTGTCAGCTCAAAAATCTTTATAATTATGTGGCTAGAAATTTGGTTACAATGCGTTAGAAATCCTCATGAATGTCTCTATTTTGATATTTGACAATATACACAGGGGTGATGTATTTATATAGCTATGTTTTTCACTAGACAGTGAGTTTCTTCAGGCCCTGACTTAGGACCTGGAACTGAGTATTTAATACTTAACTGAAATTCATTAATTACTCTGCTCAGATATATTAAGAAATCTCCAGATTCAAATTGTAATTCAGCCTATCTTTTTAAAAATGACAGCTAAAGCTGATGACAATTTTCAATCTTATACTCTATAACTCTGAATACATTTCAGGTCAATGTAGTGACACAGAAGGTTAAAATTAAAGAATTAAAAATAGCTCAGTATGGCATTTTTCAAAGAGCATAGATGTACACTGCTATAAGCAGTTCCTATCTTCCTTATGTTGGGTGACATGCAGCACATGTGCCTCAAACTTTGAACTTGCTACAGTCACCCTTTTCGTCTGTGGCTTGACTGAGGATCTAGTGGACAGCTTATCAAATGCACAGGTGACCGGGATCTGGAAGGGGGATACATATGGTTCAGACCGAACTATAACCCAAAGAGATTTTAGCAGGATACAATGATAAGACAATTCGATTCTCATAAAATGCAGTTTAGTAAAGATGAAGATTCTATCCAGAGATCTGAAAAGCCACATGTGTTGGACAGGTTCAGGGTGCTAAGGCTCAGTGATTGCGAATGTGAAATATCTCAAAAGTTTTAAAATAATTATAATGGCAATTATGAAAATAGCAGCTATCATTTGTTGAATATAGTAGTACCCCATCTTATCTGTATTTTAGCTTTTCATGGTTTCAGTTACCTGAAGTTACCTGCAGTCCAAATCAATTAAATGTAAAAGTTCAGAAATAACCAATGTATAAGTTTTAAATCATGAGCCATTCTGAGTAGCATGATGAAGTCTCCCATCGTCCCACTCCATCCCACCTGGGACATGAATCATCCTTTGTCCAGCATATTCACAGTGTATATACTACCTACCCACATCAACATCATCTGCTCCGGACATCCAACCATCTATACCAACATGACTCCACAATCCAGGATCACCCAAAGCAGGTGATTCTCCTTCTGACATATTGTCAGGTCAGTAATAGCCTAACACTACACATAGTGACTATGTCACTCACCTCACTTCATCTCATCACATAGTCACAAGAAGACAGGTGTGTACAGTACAAGATAGATATTTTGAGAGAGCAAGAAAGAGACCTATTTCATATAACTTTTATGACAGTATAGTGTTATAATTATTTTATTTTATTAGTATTTATTGTTGTTAATTTCTTACTGTGCTTAATTTATCAATTAAATTTTGTCATTTTCTTCTATATGTGTAGAAGAAAATATATATAGGAGTCAATACTATCTGTGGCTTCAGGCATCCACTGGGGGCTTGGAATGTATCCCACATGGAAAAGAGGGAAACTACTGTACTTATTATGTGCCAGACATTGTACTATATTCTACATCTCTATATCATAGTGTATAACTTTGTGAGGTTTTTTTATACATATATTTCATGAACTATATAAATATATAATTAAAAATAAATATTAAACATAAACATTACACACATGCATACATATATATATATATATATATATATATATATATAATTTTTAAAATGAAATGGGACCAACTACTCTGTGGTGTTCTTTGCCTTTGGCAGAAAATAAAATGTGGTGAGTATAGTCTAATACCACTAAATACTTTTCTAAAGTATGGACTTTATTTGCCTCAGCCTAAAAATATATCGGAGTGACATACAAATCAATTTCTATTGACATGCTAATAGAATTGTTTCCTTGAAACCTGAGACTTGTGGTCAGTTACTATAGGGTGTGAAAATAATCCTTTGCTTCTGCCCTCAGGCCTAGAGACAGATGAGGGGCAGGCTGAAGCAGTCTGTGGCTTCCCATTACACTCATGCCTGCCTGATTCAACACTAACCTCACTTGCTCTCTTTTCTAAGCACTCTGCCCTTTTTCTCTCCCTTGAACTTGCCAAATGCATCCCAGTCCCAGATCCTGAGCACTTGACATTCATGTGGCTTGGAACACTATCCCTAGTTACTTACTTAGATCTTTGCTCCAACAGCACCTCCTCAAAGGGGTTTTTCCTGACTGCTTATCCGCAGTAACCCCGCCCTTTCCTTCCATTTACCCCATTACCCAACCTTTATCCTGTTTTATGTTTCTTAACCCCACTTTGTTACCTGCAATCATATCATACATGCATTTGCTCCTTAGCATTTTTCTTCTCATTTCTTAAGAAAGATGTAGTGCTTCCATATTGTCAATATTGACTGTCATAGAGTTGCCTGAATGAATAAGCAAGTAGCTTATAAGACATGCCTGGTAAGGAGTCTCTATTTTATTTGTAGTGAGTTGGGCAGATATGGAAGGATTTCATGCTGTTTCCTAGTCTTTCTTTATGCCTAATCTTAAAAGGATTATTTAAGAGGCTTGAAGTATAGCATAAAGCTGAATTTTTTCTTTTATACTGGAGTTTATGTGGGAAGAACAAAAAACAGTAGTTGTCCTGAAGAATGGTCTGAGGGGAAAAAAAGGGGGTCTGATTGTCAATATGATCAGTCTAGACAAAGAGTAGAAGAATGAGACAATGAAATGGGGTTAAAAAAATAAGAAGATCACTTCAGAGTGACTCCTGATAGATAAATCGGAGAAACTCACAAGGTCATATATAGGTGCTCACATTTTCTTTCTGTATACTTTCATACCTGCAAGTTAACTTTATTTAAAGGGTCCAGACTAAGCAGAGACAATCTTATTTTATTAGAAGAGTAATAGTAATTTCATTAATTTTCTATGTGGATAGGTAATACAAGCCTTGGAAATATTCTATTGGCTTGCATTTTTAAGATTCCATAAAAGAAAATGCAATCAAATTGTGATTTTTGAGGAGGGAGTTATCCATCAGTAATAGAGTCTTGATAAGGCTATATAGATTTCCTAAGAAAGACACTTCTGCAAAGGTGATAACATAGTTATCTCCTTGTCATGTCATATAATTGATAGCACTATTCAAAATTAATAGACTTTGGTGTGTAGTAGATTAATGCACAGTATGCTCCGAACAGAAACTTACCACTTCTGGGATTTCAACTCACATCCAGAATTAGACTAATGTGAAAAGGGGGGAGTGAGGGGAACCTCATGTCTGAGGATACAGCAAAAACCTACAAGTTTTACAGCATGACATTGGTCATAAAATTAGGCTTAACAACCCCACAGTCTTGAAAGTGAGGCAGAAGTGTGTTTAAAGGAAACCTGCTCTTCTTATAAGCATCATCTCTTGTATTTATTTCATTACTCTGAGCTTACAATTCCCATTAGTGGCTCTGCCTTAGCTCTTGTAAATCTGGTAACATATAGTACTTAAGAAATATTACATTAATAAGGGATTTCCATTAGTCTTCTATGACCTAGATTAGAGTTGGGACAATTTAATAGACACAAGGCAGCGTGCATAATAAGAACAAACCTACTAGCATATGTAGTGAAAGCAATGCTTCTTTCCTAGATGGATTGGGGGAAAATAAAGTGTAAAAGAAAGGGAGTCAAATCAGGGAGAAGCCAAAAGAAGAATGAAAATAGGACCCAGACAGACTGGTACTCTAGTCAACAGTTCGTCTTGCCCCTGTGAATACTAGACTAGGGGAAGAAAGTACCCTTCTGTGGTGCCAGAGAAAAACTCACCAAAGGGGTCAAATAGGATTTTCCTGATTTTATAACAGATAGAACAAGAGTCATAGAAATCTGGGATTAGATTCTGGCTCCTTGATTTGTTCTACGTATGTTTGGACAATTATTTAAACTCCTGAAACATTAGTTTCCTTATCCATACAATGAAGGCAAGCAAACCAATTTATAGACTTATCGTGAAGAATAAATCAGATAATGTATGTTAAGGACTCAGCACAATGCTTGGGACAGGGTTGTCATGAACAATGTGACCTGCCCAATTACTAAAGGGCACCATTTGCATCTGTGTAGGGCAAATTTTAAGCACCCTTCCCTAGAATACCCATACTTTTCATCATCATTGAACACTGTGGAATTGCAGTGTTGTAAGTTAAGTGGCCTACTTAATACCACCTCTCAAGGTGTCCTCTATGAGAGTGCAAAATTAAGAGGATCTGCCATTACCTTCTCAAAGACATTCTGGTGATAGCTGGGATGAAAAAGGCAGAGTGGGGCAAACTTCTGGGTAAATGGCACGTGTCATTCTCTTCATCTAAAATATGACTTTCCTCATAAAATCAGACTTTTGTGCCTTTTTGGGACATGCTTCCTGATGCTTTACATGGCTTCTTTACTCCAAAATGGATTAGAGCCCTCTTTTTTAGGTTACCAAGGCCTTCTGCTTTGCTCCTAGGCTAACTCTTTCAGGTACCTGCTACTTTGTAACTGTGTGTTATTTCTCATGATCCACCACAAGATTGAGAACTCCTTGAACTTCTTATTTATCCCTATATGTTTAGCTCCTAGTTCAATGACTGGCACAGTTATTGCTCAGCGTGTGCTTGCTAAATGAATGAATACACATAACATCATGTGCAAATATGTTGCCACATGACCTGGAGAAAGAACTAAACCCTTCTGAACCTCTGCTTCTTCATCTACAAAATAAGGAAAATACATACCTAGCAGAAATTGAGCTATAGAAAACACCTCAGCCGGGCTCGGTGGCTCAGCCTGTAATCTCGCGCCTTGGGAGGCTGAGATGAGTGGATTGCCTGAGCCCGCGGGTTCGAGACCCGCCTGGGCAACTTGGCGAGACCTCATCTCTACAATAAATCAAAAAATCAGCCGGGCGTGGTAGCGCATGCCTGTAATTCCAGCTA
>CAUYQG010076363.1:0-43881 GCA_963574415.1 Tarsius wallacei | reverse complement strand
ATGACCAGGCCTTAAGGGAAGGTCAGTTTTTTAAAAAACCAAGTAGTGTCTTCCTACCTATCTCCAAATACATGTCAAAAAAGAAGGGTGTTTGTGCTTCAACTCTGTTTTTGCTCAGTAATACAGTCAAGCAAGTTTGTTCCAAGTGACCCATTGAGCTGTGTAAGCATTTTTGTTTATTTCAAATAAAATATATTTGTATTATTTGTCATTCATACCATCAAAAAAAAAAAACACACACTAGGAGATAGGTACCATCATTATCCTCCATTTCACAGAGAGGCAAAGAGAAGTTAGGGTCACACAGCTAGTAAATCGAATCCCAGCGGTTTATGCTTATTACCAAGATGTTATACTGCCTTTTCTCTTTGACCATGTGGATAATCATCCTTCATCCAAGCCTCTGAATTCCAATACCTTCTGTATCAGTTAGGGACCTGGATAGAAATAGATGGACACTCAACCTGACCCATTTTAAGAGGATTTATAAAGGTCTAGGGCAATATTTATCAACCTTTTCCCCACCATAATGAGAAAAAAATGAATTGAAATTCTCCCTAACAAGATTTGAGTTTTTCTAAAAAACCTTTCTCTCTCTTTCTCTCTCTTTCTCTCTCTCTCTCTCTCTCTCTCTTTATTTTTAGAGACAAGATCTTGCTCTGTTGCCCACGTTGGAGTTCAATAGTATGATCATAGCTCACTGTAACCTCAAACCTGGGCTCAAGCAATCCTTCCACTACAGCCTCCCAAAGCACTAGAATTACAGGTATGAGCCATCTCACCCAGCCTAACAAGATTTTGTTGAGTAAGTTTGAGCTTTGGAGGCCCACAAACCATTTCAATATGTAAGACTGTTTTGCCCCACTCCAATCAGTTTACACCTCTTGGGGGTGATATTGCCCTCCACTGAGAATGCATGGTATAGAGGATGCATGCACAAGAACGGCATAGCACTCTGCACTAGTAACTGAGGTACCATCTCAAGGCCTGAAGTGTCGAAGGAGGGAGAAATTACCAGAAGCTGGAGAAAGTGGAGTGAAGTAGACCTCCTGACAGAGATGGTGAGGCCAGTGTTGGCTGAAAGATAGTCAGCTCACCTGAACCGATTTGTTCTTCACACTGAAGTGAAAGAAAGTCACCTTTCTAACTGGAAACAGTGGGTGCCTCTGGGACAGGGAACTAGGTGGCTGGAAGCAAGCAGGAGGAAGACCTTTTCCGTTTTTGAATGTTGTACGATATGCATGCATCATCTAATTTTAAAATAAAATATAATTTTAAAAATTGACCTAAAATGCAAATATGGTCATCCTTTCCCATGCTCAAAACACTTCAGTAGCCCATCTGCCACCAAGTTAAAAGCCAAATTCATCCACATGTCACATGAGGCCCTTGGCATTCTTGTTTAGCCCATCTCTGCCACTCTCCACCTCAAATCCTGTGTCCAGACATGTGAATGACTGAAACTTAAATGCATTCCCTAAGGAACTTTCTTCCTTTATTGCCAGTTTGCGCATAATGTCACTTTGTATTGGGTGTCTTTTTTTTTTAAAGTCGGAGTCACTCTGTCACTGAGCTAGTGTAAAGTGGCATGATCACAGCTCACTGCATGCAGCCTTGAGCTCCTGGGCTCAGGTGATCTTTCCTCCTCAGCCTCCTGAGTAGCTGGGTCTATAGGCATATGCCACCATGCTTGGCTAATTTTTAAAATTTTTTGTAGAGATGAGGTCTCACTGTGTTGCCTAGGCTGGTCTCTAACTCCTGGGCTCAAGCAATCCTCCTGCCTCAGCCTCCCAAAGTGCTGAGATTACAGGCGTGAGCCACTGTGCCCGGCCCAGGTGTCTATTTTTAATTTCTGCAGTTTGCACATCTAGAATGTAAAGCCTCTCCCTCCTCTTTTTTTCTTTCTGGTGAATTCTTAGTTCTTCAAGATCAAGTTAAAATGACCTCCCCCAGATCCCACTCCTACTTTGAGAGAATAGTTGACGACCTTCTCCGTGCTACCACTGTAGGGCATGGTGATTAAGAGTACAGGCCTTGATGCCAAAATATGTGGGCTTGGATCCTGGATTTGTCACGTAAGTTGGTAACCTTGCGCATGTTACTTAGCCTTTTGCTCTAGTTTCCTTATTTATAAAATGGGGATTCAAGTAGTTCTTATCTTAGAAGGACAGTATTCATTCATTAAATATTTACTAAGTATTTATTTTTATATATCAAAACAGTCAAGAATTCCTGCCCTGGTAGAACTTAGATTCCAGTACAAGGGTTGGCAAACAACAGCCCCTGACCAAATTTAGCCAACTATTTTATAAATAAAATTTTATAAATAAAATTTTATTGGTTTGCGACCACATTCATTCATTTATGTATTATCTATCTATGGCCACTTTCATGCTGCAGCGGTTGAGTTGAGTGGTGGCCATACAGACCATATGGCCTGCACAGCTGAAAATATTTACTATCTGTCTCTTTAAGAAAAGATTTAGTTGGGTAAGAAAAGATTTAGTTGGATCACATCTGTAATCCCAGCACTTTGGGAGGCGGAGGCGAGAGGATTGCCTGAGTCCAGGGTTCGAGACCAGGCTGGACAACATGGCAAGACCTCATCTCTACAATAAATCAAAAAATTAGCTGGGCGTGATGTCGCACGCCTGTGGTTCCAGCTACTTAGAAGGCTGAAGTGAAAGGATCACCTGAGCCCAGCAGGTTGAGGCTGCGCTGGCCATGATTGTGCCACTGCACTCCAGCCTGGGTGACAGAGTGAGACTCTGATTCAACAACAACAACAAAAACAGGTTTGCTGGCCCCACTGCTCTTGTGAGATTAAATGAGTTCATACATGCAAGTAAAATGTTTAAAATTTAAAATCATTGTCTGGCTCTTGGTAAGGACTCAATAGATGCCAGATTTATTAAATATGACTGCAGATCTTCACCATAACACTTAACACAGGTAAAGTTTAACTCAATAAAATATTTGCTGAATAATAAATAAACAGCGAGGTAAAGAGGAACCAGAAGCTGGGGTTATGGAAGTCACTGACGGAAGAGTTTCAAGATAGCAGGAGTGGTCAGCCCTGTTAAGTGACAAACCAAGGACTGAAGAAAGACCATCAGATTTGGTGATCAGATGAAGTGACCAAGGAACAGCTTGTGTGAATGGGTGAGGATGCTGGTCTGTGGCACTGGAGGGAATGGAAATGAGGAAGAAGAGGAAAATAGAGATTATATAGTGATGTGACAGCAAGTCTCAGGATAAAAGTGAACACAGTTGGTCTGCTACCTGGATCTTTTAAATTGGCTCACCAAAAATAGCAGGTTAGTTGAAATGTTGGGATATTGGATGAATTTTCCACTTATCTTTGAGCTGGATATGGGTAAAACTTCAATGGTTAAAATTCAAGTCCAGAACTAGCACACAGAACCTACAGGCAGAACTTTCAAGTCCAGAACCCTTCAAGGATTTATGATGGTGAAGCAGATGATGATATTGATGAAGAGAAAGTACTTTGTTTTTATTGTGATCTTAATCATTGTGTGGCCTTAACTAGTTTGAAATGAGAATTTCAGTGAAGACAGTGATGTAGATTTGCCAACAGAACACATTGTAACCCTAAAACAAAAACTACACAAGCATATTTTTGTTTATTCTGTAAATATTTACTGAGTATTTTATATGCCCTAGGCATTCTGATAGATATAGATGTGTGGATATAAAACTCAGTTTATTTGTTCATTGCTTTCCCCACCCCTCCAGGAATTCATGATTTAGTTGGTGAAGAAAACTAGTTAAGCAAATAGGTTCAATATTTGTTATAGATGTTAAGGTAGAAATTTAAGCGGGTTATGGTAGGGGCACCAAAGAAATACAATAATTTATTTAAAACTATTCTGACATCTGTCAAGAGCTCTCTATATATGTGACAATAAGACCACAGAGAATGGTATCAATTCATAGCTGCTTTTTGGAAAACACACACAAGTCATTTAGGACTCTGAATACATCCATATTATCACCAAGTGCTTAAGAGACTACAAAGGAGCATGAGCCTGTTTTTTCAAAATATGCACTATATAATATTTTATTAAAATATATACTGTCAAGCCGGGCTCAGTTGCTCAGCCTGTAATCCCACGCTTTGGGAGGCTGAGGTGAGTGGATTGCCTGGGCCCGCAGGTTCAAGACCCACCTGGGCAACTTGGCAAGACCTCATATCTACAATAAATCAAAAATTAGCCGGGCGTGGTAGCGCGCGCCTGTGGTTCCAGTTACTTGGAAGGCTGAGGCGGAAGGATCACTGGAGCCCAGCAGGTCGAGGCTGCGGTGGCCGGGAGCGGCCACTGCACTCCAGTCTGGGTGAGAGTGAGACTCCAACTCAAAAAAAAAAAAAAAAAAAGAAACAAAATTAAAATATATACTGTCTATACAGGAAGTCTATAAAGATACACACTTTAAATATTAGCAGGAGTTATTATCTGGGTTATGATATTACTGCAGTATTCTCTTTTCTATACTCGTTTGTACTTTAAATGCTTATGCAATTAACAAGGCTTACTTTTTTATTCTTTTTCTTTTTTTTAATTGAAACAAAGTCTCACTATGTTGCCTAGGCTGGTTTGAAACTCCTCAGCTCAAGCCTTCCTCCTGCACCTGGCTTTTTTTTTTTTAAGGTTTACTCTTTTTTTGAGTTGGAATCTCACTCTGTTGCCCAGGCTGATTTGCAGTGGCTCACTCATGGTTACCCCAGTGTCGACCTGCTGGGCTCAGGGGATTGATTCTTCAACCTCAGCCTTCCAAGTAGTTGGAACTACAGGCACGCACTACCATGCCTGGCTAATTTTTTAATATATTGTAGAGATGAGGTCTCACCAAGTTGCCCAGGCTGGTCTCGAACCCCTGTGCTCAGGCAATCCTCTCACCTCAGCATCCCAAAGTGCTGAGATTACAGACTTGAGTCACAGTGCCTGGCTTTTTTAAAAATTTTTATTTGGAGTCTCACTCTGTCGCCCAGACTGGAGTGCAGTGGCATGCTCACAGTCACCGCAGCCCCGACCTGCTGAGTTCAGGCAATCCTTCCACTTCAGCCTTCCTAGTAGCTGGAACTACAGGCGTGCGGTACCATGCCTGGCTTATTTTTTGACTTTCGTGTAGAGACAAGGTCTCATCAAGTTGCCCAGGCTGGTCTCGAACTCCTGAGCCCGCAATCCTCTCACCTTGGCCTCCCAAAGTGCTGGGATTACAGGCTTGAGTCACTGCACCCAGCTAAGGCTTACTTTTATAATCACAAATAACAATGGAAAAAAACCATTGCGTTTTAGCTGCAACATGTTACAAACATACAACATGTGTGCATGTAAGCACACATAGGCCAGAGGGTTTTATGCTTTTATAGATTGCCCAATTTTTTTTTCATCTTTTTCTTTTCTTTTTTTATTTTAAAGATGTGGGGTACATTCAGGGTTAGATATACAAATGTTCATTATGCAGGTACCCTTGTTGATGAGGTGTGCCCCTCCCTCCCCTGGCAGTTTCCCTCAACTGCCAATTCTATCCCCCTCCCCTGGCAGTTTCCCACTACTGCCAATCCCTTTCTTTTAGTATTATGATAATTGTTCAAGGTCCACTTATGAGTGAGAACATGTGGTACTCTGCTCTTTGTTTCTGTGATAGATCACTGAGTATGTTAAACTCTAAATCCATCCAAGTTGCTGCGAAGTTCATATGTTTGTCCTTCTTTATGGCTGCATAATATTCCATTGTGTATATGTACCACATTTTTTTAAGCCAGTCCAATGCTGTTACACAAATACCAAAAATGTATCAGCCTACAAATATCAGCAGGCGACATCCCAAAGAGACGTGTCTAGAAGTCAACACTGCTGGTTAGTCCTCTTTTGCAAGGTGGCACACCAAGCCCAGGCACCTGTCAGTAGAAGGCTGGGATTTGCTTACAATACTGCAGAACAGGGAATGCACACAATGAATGAATGCTGTGTGAATCACTTAGTTTGGATGAAAGTAATAAGACACAGACTAGAGGTGCCTTAAATAATAAAGGTTTACTACTTTATATAACAGATATAGGTGGGTTCCAAGACTAGTTATCTCAGTAGCTCAACAATTTCAGGATTCTAGATCAGCTTTCCATTTACTTTCATGGCTTTCCCCTCCCATTAGTCCCCGACACCACTGCCTTGCATAAGAACTTTTTTTTTTTTTGAGCCAAGGGTCTCACTCTGTCACCCAGTCTGGAGGGCAGTAGCATGACCACAGGTCACTGCAGCCTCAATCTTCTGGGCAGGTGTTCTTCCTCCCTCAGTCTCTGCAGTAGCTGGGAGCACACCACCATGCCCAGGTAATTTTTTTATTTTTGTAGAGACGAGGTCTCACTATGTTGCCCAGGCCAATTTCAAACTCCTGGGCTCAAGCAATACTCTTGCCTTGGCCTCCCAAAGAGCTGGGATTACAGTCATGAGCCACAGTGCTTGGCCTTGCACAAGAACTTCTAAAGTCAGGAAGGAGGTTGGGAGGTGGCATTTCCACTTGCGCATCTCTCTCTTTTTTTTCCAGGGATTCAAATCTTTCCCCAAATCTCCCTAGCAGACATTTTCCTACATTCTGTAGGCCACACTGTGATAGCTCAGTATAACAAAAAACGTAGGGGAAAAAAAACTACATTCAGTTAAAAAAAACACAGCCACTCCTAAATCAAGAACTGGCTCAGGAGAAAGGGATTACCACTATCATGACTGCTCTACATGAGCAATGTCCAGCAGAATTTAGCATGAGCCACAAATGCAGCTCTCTCTATATATATTCCTGAGTCAGTCTTTGGAGAGCTAAAAGCAAATCTTCATTTTCTCCTTCATGAGTAAATTACAACATTGATAAACAACACTGCCTCCCACCAGCATAATTAGAAGTAGGTGCCAAGGGTGCATCTAGCATTGTTCCAACAAAGGCACTTTGGTTGTAAAATTTGGACTCTGAGTTCCTGAGTTAGGTTTGGATGTGACCCTGAGTACCTGTGTGGTCTCAATTGAGTCACTTTGCTTACCTGGACCCCAGTTTTCGCATCTTAAAACAGGTGGTTCCTTAATGTCCTTCTGAACTCTAGTACTCTATGACTTTATACTGTATTAATGTTCGACTGAAGGACCTTCCCAGCCTGTTATCAGACACTAGCAAGCCCAAAGAAGTCATTCAGGACACTGTCTCTGACGCCATGGGGCAAAACGCACTTTTAGAGGGAAGGCAAGCCGTGATGGCTTGTCATTTACTTACTCAGTAAATATGACAGGGCATTTACTATGTGCCAGAGTGACTCAAGATTGAATCAAGTAGGATAAGATGTGATTCCCCTGTTCCCAGCGAGCTTACAATCTAGTGGGAAGGGAATAGAGATATGCAGAGAAGCACTTACCAAAAGGTGTGGAGAGGGCTCAGACACGGAAGGAGAGGGTGCACATGGGGGGAACACCACGCCCAGCTGAGGGGAGGTGAGAAAAGCCTTCCTGGAGGAAGTGATACCCAAGTGAGGCTTGAGGAAGAGTAAGGCATAGTGGAAAACTGTCTGTTCTAGAGGGCAACTTACTCACTCTACACATCATCTGCTTTTCTTCTTTTCTCTGACTTACTGTTTTTCGGTTCTTTTTTTCAGTGCACTTATCCCAGCTATCCACACAGCCTGAGATCTGGCAGAAGGATCACAGGGAAACCTCAACAGCAATCTGAAGGTTTCAGTCTTGGACCCTTCCACCACCATCATCTCCATAACCACTCTCATCATCTCCACCACCATAGTTTCTACCACCTTCATCACCACTACCACCTTGAATCCCCGTCACCACCCCACTACCACCTCTCAACACGATCATCATCACCACTATCACAAGTACCACCTCTACCACTACCAAAAAAGCACGCAGGTGAGTCTTGCTTTAACTAATCCCAAAACTATAAAAAATCTAAGTTGCTATAATAAACAAATTAGGCATGTAAAAAAACAAAGGGACAATCATCTGCTTTTCTAAATCCTTCCATCAAAAGTAACCTTAAATAGTTAAGTTTCCCTAGTGTTTTTAAGATGTGCTTTGGTTTGCAAACATTTTAATTGCCCAGATCTCTTCAAGAACATACCTATTTTAAGAAGCAAGGCATATCAGAAACAGGATTTTCATGCTGAGAGAGAAGGGCAAGCATAAGATGTTCATAGGCCTCTTTCTTGGTTCAATAAATTAATCGAGAAGAGTTTTATAGAGTATGCAAATCTACTAAACATTAAGCAGTTTTAGTTAGTTGGCCATTAATCAGTGACTGTAAAGGTAGGAGCTGATTCAGTAGTGCTCCTCCATATAAATAGTATAGTTATATAAAATATATACAGTATTTCTATACATACATGATACATGTATTTGTTTTTTGGGTTTTTTTTTGAGTTGGAGTCTCACTCTTGCCCAGATTGGAGTGCAGTGGTCGCTCCCGGCCACCGCAGCCTCGAGCTCCTGGGCTCAGGCGATCCTTCCGCCTCAGCCTTCCAAGTAGCTGGAACTACAGGTGCGTGCCACCACGCCCGGCTAATTTTTGATTTATTGTAGCGATGAGGTCTCGCCAAGTTGCCCAGGCGGGTCTCGAACTCGCGGGCTCAGGCAATCCACTCACCTCAGTCTCCCCAAGCGAGGGATTACAGGCTGAGCCACCGAGCCCGGCTGGCTACATGTACTTGTATGTGTGCCTACATTTATATCATATGTCAATATACACAAATATACACTACCTATCATGTATGTGAGAAATATAGTATTTTTACAAATATCCTTCTCTGCATTGTGAAATTTAGGTTAGGGATTGAAGTAGATTATAAAAATGGCTGCAGATTCCTCTTATCTTGTATGCACACTCCTTGTGACATGGGTATGCCATTTTTCTCATCAAGAAAGAGAGTCTATTTCACCACTCCTTGACACTGATTCTGGGTTGGCCATGTGGCTTCTTTTGGCTAATGGGATACTAACAAATGTGATGTAAACAGAGGCTTTAAAAAACGCATACAGCCGGGCTCGGTGGCTCAGCCTGTAATCCCGTGCCTTTGGGAGGCTGAGGTGAGTGGATTGCCTGAGCCCGCGGGTTCGAGTCCCGCCTGGGCAAGCGAGACCTCATCTCTACAATAAATCAAAAAATCAGCCAGGCGTGGTAGCACGCGCCTGTAGTTCCAGCTACTTGGAAGGCTGAGGTGGAAGGATCGCCGGAGCCCAGCAGGTCGAGGCTACGGTGTCCGGGAGCGGCCACTGCACTCCAGTCTGGGCGACAGAGTGAGACTCCAACTCAAAAAATAAAAATAAAAATAAATAAAAATAAAAAACGCATACACACTGGGGTTTGCCCTCTCTTGCTGATCTGGGAACTCTGCCACTACCACCATGTGATCCAGTTCGGGCTGGCCTGCTAGGGGATAACAGATCATGTGGCAGAGAGATGAGTTAGCCCAGATCAGGCCCTACTAGGCAATCAGTCTGCCAATCACCACATACATGAGCAAGGCCATTCTAGGCCACCCAGCCCCAGCTGAGTTGGCCTAGAACGGAGACTCATGAGAAGCAGTAAAATGTTTGTTGCTTAAAGCCACTAAACTTTGTGGTGGTCTGTTATACAGCAAAAGCTAACTGATGCAGTGACCATATCTTGCTTTATTTTGCTTCCCTCTTTAATCTTTACCCATTCCAAAAAGTTTGAGTAAGATGTTTGGTTTACTGGAGCCACCGTTGCCACAAACATATGATCCTTCCTTTTCTTCCAATTCTAAAAGTTCTGATTCCCTCATGTTATTAAACTTCCTTTCTCAGCTGTGGTCTTTAGAGAAGAAAGGTGATGGCGACTAAAGGTAGTAAAAATGAGGCATGATATTAGAAGTGAGAAGGGAGTTACAGATGTGAGTGAAGGTGGTGACGGCAGAATACTGAGACAAAAAGAGAGGACCATATATAAGAGAGGACAGTAAACTGTTGGCTAAGTTCCTGGGAGAAGTTTGTTCTATTAAATCAGAATCTATGAAACTCCCTGGCACTGAACCCAGATGTCCTTATGTCAAATTGTAAACACACATTCTAAAATTCCCCTTATGTTCCTTTCCTTAGTTCCTCTCAGTCGTTTTCACAGTTCAAAAGTATGGTTTTCTATTTTGGTAGTTAGATTTTTTTTTTTTTTGGCTGTAAGTGACAGAAGCCCAACTCAACGTAGCTCAAGCAAAAATGGATGCATTAACTTTTACATATGTGTTTATTTATTTTTATTATTTATGTTTTTAAAAATAAATACAAGGTTTTGCTATGTTGGCCAGGCTGGTCTCAAATGCATGGCCTCAAGAGATCCTCCTGCCTCAGCCCCCCAAAGTGCTGGGATTACAGGTATGAGTCACCACATCCAGCCTAGTTTTTACATCTTAAAAATCCTGGTCATCCTTGGGTTTCAGGCAAGATTGAATTCAGTTACTCAAAAGATGTCCTCAGGGAACTGGTTCCCCATCTCCATCTCCATGAATAAGTCCCTGACCTATTCATTGTGAGGGTCCCAGACTTGAGTGTTAGCAACTGCCTGTTGTGACTGTCCATCCTGAGTGTTCCCAGTCCTCCTCCTCCTCCCCACCTCTTACCCTAATCATGTTAAGGCACCAGGAAATGCCCAATTTCCCAAGTCAGAAACTTGGAAGTTATCCCAGACTTCTTCATTAGTCCCCATGTCTGATAGATCATAAAGCCAAGTCATGTCTACCCTGTTTGTGACTTTGGAATAGGTTACCCCTCCCCATGGCCCTCGCCACTATGCTCTGTCATGCGTTGTTATTCCTGCCATGGAGGAAGCCGATTTCTCCCTGACCAGTCTTTGCTTTGCTCCCAATAAACCATCCTCCATGCCTGGAGTAATCTATAAACATGTAAAGTCTCAGTCTAGCATCCCCTGCTTAAAATATTTGGCTATGTTAACTTGTAAAATCTGCTCCACAAATTTGAGATACAAGCATGATGCTATTTGATGATTTTTCCAGTTGATCACTTGAAACCCCAGCTCCCCTGTTGGCAAAAAGCCTACTTATCTTAAGTCAGGTTCCCTAGAAACAGAGTCTGAGCTGGAATGTGTGTGTGTGTGTGTGTGTGTGTGTGTGTGTGTGTGTGTGTGTGTGTTTGTGTGTATGTGTGTGTGTGTTGGAGGCTGGAGTGCAGTGACATGATCACGGCTCACTGTAGCCTTGACCTCCTAGGCTCAGGTGATTCTTCTGCCTTGGCCTCCCAAAGAACTGGGACTATAGGCACGTATCATCATGCCTGGCTAATTTTTGATTTTTTGTAGAGACGAGGTCTTGCTATGTTGCCCAGGGTGGTCTTCCACTCCTGGGCTCAAGCAATCCTCCCTCAGCCTCCTAAAGTGCCAGGATTACAGGCGTGAGCCACTGTGTCCAGCCTGGGATAAGTGCTGTTATTTTAGGAGCCTCATTGCTCCCTGCCAGTGGTGTGGCAGGGCCCACTCTAATCCACCCTGCCTAGCTATAATACAGACTCTTGGGGAAGGAGACTAGGGATTGGTGTCTTTCCTCCCAAGAGACCCAGGGCTCCTCATGCAAACTGCTTTACCCAGTGACAAGCTCTGCCTACCTGAGGTTTCTAAATGGAACCTTGATCCAGTCACAAAACATTCTTTTATGCCAGGGGTCCAAAACTCAAATGCCTCTAGGAACCAGAAGCCTGACAGGGTCCTACCACTCAGCAACAAGCAACTGTTACCAAGCAGAAATCTGACACTCATTGTCAGATCTTTACATTTTTTTCAGGAGATGCGAAAAATGTTAGGTTTTATATGAAATATTCTGATTTTAAACTGTAAATTGGATTAAATAAACAAACAAAAAAAGTAGTCAAAACAAAACTTGTCTAGGGCCTAATCTGGCCCAGAAACTGTCAGCTTGTAAATTTGATTTGATGCCCTAATCCCAGAACAATGGATGCCCACTTGCCCTACATTTGCATAACTCTGAGGGCCGCTGCAGTGATCTGGGACTGGACAAAGATCAGCTGTGAAGAAGCTACAAAAGGTTCTGTGACTTCAAAATAAAGTCTAACCTCCTCTCTGGCCTGGCTTCTACCCTTCCCCACTCTTTCTGGCACCTCCTTCTCCCTACTTAAACGTTATTTCACACCTGGGGCCTTTGTTCATCTGGCTCTCTATTCCAGAGACCCCTCCCCTTCCAGTTATCTATGGGCACTCCTACCATCCTTCAAGACTCCCTTCCCCAACCTCTGCTTTCTCTTCTGCTGACTTCATTTTTTAGAGCAATCATCCCATTACCCTCAAGTGTTCTTTACAAGCCTGTTACCCCACCTGACTAAATCCCTAGAGGGCAGGGGCCTGGGTTCATTTACCTCTGTATCTCCATGGTTTCAGAGTACCTGGCACTTCAAATGCAGACTGGAGGAATGAGTATCCAATATGAAAAATTATGACCTTCACCATTGCCCTTCACATGCCAGAAACCTATTTGTGAAGAACTGGCAATTTCATTTTAAGAAATTAAGCTGAAATTTGGCATTTAAGAAGAAAACCTGTTCATACTTTAATTTTTTTAAAATGACTAAATATTTGTGAAATGCAGTCGGAAAGCTTAACTTTTAAAACTTAGTGTTGGAATTAGCTGAGGCTTCTAAGGATTCTAGAACTAGAGAATGGCTAAAGTGAGCCGCATTCGCTTTTCTCAACGACCTCAAGGGTCCCCAGGGCTCTCTTATTAAAGAGGGAGCGGGTAGAATGTTTGCCGCCTCCGGAGGTAAGGAACTAGCTCTGAATGAAACAGCACTTTCTACACTGGCAGCGGCCTGTGATGGGAGGGCAAGCAGCCACAGTCGAAAGACCCTTTGCATAATCCATTCTTAAATTGACTGAGGCTTGTACAGTTGTACTGAAACTCCAGAGGCAAACCCTGAGCGGTTATATTTTCTCGAAAAGAAGGTTTCCCCTGTCAATGATTCCCTGCTCTCCGTTCCTCCCCAGGACGCGCACACATCCAACTTTTGGTGGACCGCTGCATTGACACTGAGCCTCTCCCCTACCTGATGTGGAGCACCCCAGGAAGCAGCGAGGCTGGCGTTTCATTCATAATACATGAAGTCAGGGGAGGAGGGAGGCGGGGGCAGGGGCCTTTCATCTCTGCTATTTAAAATCCCGGCATTGCAGCTGAAAGGGAAAATGACCCGGGAGTGAACGGCATCGGGGATGAAGCATAGCACGATAACGGTACAACGGAGCGCGTCAGCGGCCCGCCCGCCGGCTATTTATACCGTGCAGATTATGCAATCGGGTTCCAGCCATTCATACCCGGACGGGGACGCCGCACGCCCCGGGACGGGGGGAGGGGGGCATCATGCCCGGGCGCCGGGTCAGTTTCTAAGTTTGCATCATCCCCTTCAGGACGAGGGAGCTTGGGTTTCCATTCCTGCCAGCGGGTCTTGGGGGAGACAGCTGGGCTGCAAACTCACTTGGCACGCACGACTGCTTATTTAAACATAATAATAAAGGCACCAGAGCGCCCGACGCGCGGCCGGCAGCGCGCAGGGCTAGGCTCGGGGCGGACCGGAAGGATCTGATAAACCGAGCGCTAATGACACTCCCTCCCTCCCGCGTCGGAAGTGTCCTCGGAGCGCCGGTCATTGAGAAATACCGAAGGGGCAGGGTGGGGGTGAGGCGAGGACAGGCCCGGGCGCAGCTGCGCGCGCCCGGCGGGGCGGGGAGCGGGGGCGCCGCAGGGCTGGGGGGCTTCTGCGGGCCGGGCCGCGGCCGGCAGCGCGAACCTTCGGGCACAGTCGAGTCCTCCCTAAATCACCCCCCTCCCCGTCCCTGGGGGTGGGGGAAGGAACCGTGATCGGTCAGATCCCGCCCCCGCCCGGGAAATCGACACTGCCGGCCCTACCGGACCCGGACGGACGAGAGGGGGCGAAGGACACGGACGAGAGAGCGGATTGCAGAGGCTAAAATGTCCGCTTCTCCTGGCGCCCAAGCCGGGCGGGAGGGGGTGGGGGCCGCGGCCGGCTTCCCAGCGAAACAGGACCTGCGGGTCTACTGAGCATGCCCGTCCCGCGGCCACGGAGGGTCGCTCCGGCTCCGCGCTCCGGGCTTTCCCGGCGGCCCGCGGGAAGGAGCCGGGTGGGGGTGCTCCCCCGCCCAGGACTCGGAATTGAGAGGCCTGTCGGTGGGGGTCCTGCTGGGGGCTCCGGTGGCTTTGCGTGAAGTTGTGAGCAGATCGATATTACTTTTGAAGCTTTACGATCTTACTCTGAGTCAACACTATTGATTGGATCGTGTTCAGAACTGCCTGCCTCTTGTTCTGCTGGTTGTGGGGAGAGAGAGGGATGTGGGTCCTCAGCCCTTTTGGCAGTGCCATTAAATTAAAGCCCTAAACCCGTGATACTCTCTATTCCAGCAGCATCCAGTGGACTTTGATAACAACCTGACATCCAGATCAATAAACATGGATGAGTTATTCACCCAATAGCCTAATTTATTTTAGTAATTGATAGGGAGGACGAAGAGGTGACTTGCTAGTCATGTTTCCATCAAAAGGCCCCTTTTTGGGTGATGAACTAGGCAGAAGAGAACAGCCAGGCTTTATTCAGAGGAACGTGAAGAATGGAGAGAGGAGGGGAGTATTTGGTAATTCAGCTGGCTAGAGAGAGGAAAGGGCCACCCGGAATCTTATATGTGCTCAACACAGTACCTTCACTGTATAGCCCACGTAATATTCCCAGCAAGCCTATGTTATGGGTATTATTCTGACACAACAGACACTGAACCCAAGGCTCAGAGAATCTAAGGGCCTGCCTGCCTGAGGTGGCGCAGCTGGAGTCTGGCACCAAGAGATCCCAGTGGGAACTTTGTGACTCCTGGACCTTAGAATGTTTACTATTGTTCCCCTGGCTGCCTGGTTCACAGGCTTGGTCATTCACTGCTATTAGCAGAGAGCTGGCTGAGTGAGTAGTGATGCCACCAATTCAGCCTGCTCACAGAGCTTTCCTACCTGCAGAAATTAATAAGCATCTTACCTTGCCATTTGGGTACCCTGAAACTGAAGGGTGGAGCCAACAAGAGGCCCACTGGGTGGATAATTTTGACATGGATAAAACTGCCTGTATTCTAAGAGTGACAATGGCCAAAGGTGAAAATTGGGTCGATTTTTTAACCTTACAGGGATCTGGAGAAGAGTGAAATCTTGCACTTGTTGAGTACTTTCTCACAGACTCTCAGTGGCCTCAAAAACCTAGAAAGACAAGCTTGGCCTTGTTATTCCAGTATGATAAAGAAACTAAATAATTGTTAAAAGCCTCACTCATGTGGCTCAGTCTGTAATCCCAGCATTTTGGGAGGCCGAGGCGAGTGGATTGCCTGAGCTCATGGGTTCGAGACCCACCCAGGCAACTTGGCGAGACCTCGTCTCTACAATAATAAAAAATTAACCGGGTGTGGTAGCGCGTGCCTGTAGTTCCCGCTACTTGGAAGGCTGAGGTGGAAGGATCATGGAGCCCAGTGGGTCGAGGCTGTGGTGGCCATAAGCGTGCCACTGCACTCCAGCCTGGGCAAAGGAGTGGGACTCCAACTAAAAAAAAAAAAAAAAAAAAAAAGCCTCACTCATGTCTTAGGGCTGCTAGGGGAAAACCAGAACCCAGGTGTTCCACTCCCTGTCTAGTGCCCTTCTCACCACCATACATCACCAACATACTCCATCAGGGGTGGGTGAGCCCCAATCCGTGTCCACAATGATCATAATTGTGATAAGCACTAAGTGTAGGGTAAACCACTAGTTTCTCCCTGACTCAAGGTGAAACTCTTTGGACCACTTGTGGCTCCTTATATGCATATACCTTTTAGGTATACTGTATTTGAGGCAGATATTTAATCTCTTAATTTGTTCAATGGTTGTTATTTAGTTAAAAATCTCTGGGTTGTCTTGTGGCACATTCAGGAGGATGGAAAAGTCTACTTTGCTTGGAGGACAGAAAGAGGTAGGGACTATGTCCTTTGCTTCCTAGTGGGACCCAGAAGGAAAAACCCGATGCCTACATAATTTGTGGGACCCAGTGCAAAGTGAAAATGTAGAGCTCCTTGTTCAAAAATGATAAAGAATTTCAAGACTGCATGAAACCAAATGCAGATTCCCGTGCAAGTGCACAGGTTGTGTGCCCAGGAAGCCAGTCCTGCCCATTGCCCAGACAGTGCTGCTTTGGAGAGCTTCAGTCCACCCAGAGAAAATAATTTAAAGACAAGTGGGGGAAGGTGGTAAGCTCCCCATCTCCCTGTGCCAAAGCCTATAGGACTGGCAACTTCTGGCCCACTGCCTATGGCCTTCAAGGGCCGGAGACAAGACCCTTCCTGCACCAACATGAGAAAGATTTACTGGATAATTTAAAATATATATCGGACTTGCCTCTTAACGCGAGAAATTCCATCATTTATACTGAATGTTTCTGGACTGTGTTGGGTTTATCTCTTATTTTTCTGTGCACAGTAATGATTCCTTAAAAACGCCCGTTCGAGACAAAAAGGGTCACAAGACTCACGTGAAACTGAAAAGCCTCACCATTCAGAACCTTGGCAGAGTCTAATCCCCTCCCTTTCTGGTGGGGCTGGGGTGGAGAGGCCAGCCCCTGGCACCTGCGCCGCCCCTACCTTCCCACCCCACGGTGAGAGGTAGTTGTTTCTACGAGCCCGAGCACCTCTCCAGCCGCTTAACTCATCCCCTCCCTCGAGTGCCTCATCTCCGCCCCCGCCCAACCCCCCGATTTTTAATCCTAGGGTTTGGAAGGAGGGAGGGGACAAAACGGGAGCCAGATGTGTACCAGTCCCCCGCTCCTGCCTCCTCCCTCCTCTCGGGCTTCCTAAAACCCGGATCCTCGACCAAGGAGGATTCGGAGCCAGACAGTCGCAGCGCAAACAACTCCGCTCCGCTGCTCCCCCGGGAGTGGAAGCCAGAAGGGAGGGGGAAAGGAAGCCGGGCGTGCTCAGTAGGCGGGACAAAGTTTTTTTTTTTCTTCTCCCCGTTTTTTTTTTTTTTTTTCGGTCGCAAGTAGGAAGCTTTTTGCACTCCACCACCTCTGGCCGCTGGGAAGACGTCATCGCTTCCGCCCTACTTCCTCCTCCTGTTGGCGGCGGTGAGAATCCAATATGGAGTAAATCGGTGGAGTCGAGAGATGGGGCTCGGACGGGGCGCCCTGCACCGCCTCCCAGGCGCACGTCCCCCAGCCGCCGACCGCTCCCCGGAACCGTGATTGGCCCGCCCCGCCGGGGGCGACCCCGCACGGAGCCCCCACCCGCGGCCGGTCTGCTCCTCCTCTTGGCAGTCCGCGCCGCTCCGAGGCGCGCTTGTTTTTCTCCTGCTCTCCCCCGCCGTCGTCCCCGGCCCAAATCTCGCCCCCTCCGCCCGTTCCGGAGCCCCCGCAGCCACCCCCCCCTGCCTCGCCCCTCTGCGCTGCGGCGTTCACTCCCCCGGCAGCTTGCCTTTGCACCCCTTCCCCCAAACCTCACCCCGCGCTCCGCTCGCCCTGCTTCCCCTTCTGCCTGCTGCGCCCCCTCCATCTCTAGCCGCCCCCCCTCCCCAAATCAGGCGATCTCCGGAGATGTGAAGAAGGGGGGTGAGCGGACAGGAAGATGAAGGGAGCAAAGCTGCCCGCCGCGGGACAGGCGTCTAGGTGAACAAGAAAATGACCGAAGAAACACACCCGGACGAGTAAGTTTGGCCCCGGGGTGGGACGAGGGTGCCCCGCGGGGGCAGCGTGGGGGCCAGGCTGAAGATGAGGGTGAGGGCGCTTGTTGGGTGAACTTGGCATGGGGTGCAGAGACTCGCTGACCTGTCGGGGTTGGGGTACGAGACTTCTCTCCTTGTGGAGGTGGGGGGGGCAAAAGCTGTCGCCGGCCGGCGGGGGCACGCCTAGGGTCGGCTGACTGGTGGCCGCTGCGGGGGCCAAGGGCGCGCGGGTGACCTCGGGGCGGTCCCGCTCCCTCTCCGAGGACTCACAGCCCCCCCCCAAATCTTAGGCGGCTGGAGCGGAAGACCTGACACCCCCCCACCCCCACGCCTGCCTCCCAGAGCCGTGGGCTTTTGCACGGTGACTTTGTGACTCCCGCCCCGCCACTCGCCCCGCCGTCCCCTCAGGAGCCCACTGGGGCCTAGGCTCCGCCATTTCGTTTTCTTGAATCGCTCTCATTTGCATACCACATTTTCATTCATAAAAAACACGGCTGAGCAAGGGAAGGACGGGCGCGGGCTGCACGGGGGTCTGGTGCGCCGGGGTCCCCGCGCGGGCCGGCGGACCGGAGCCGCCCGAGGGGTCCCGCGGCGCGTGTGAGCGAGTGTGCACGCGCTTGTGGGCCGGCATGCCGCGCCCCGCGGGGTCGGGGCAGCTCGGGGGGCGGACCAAAGCGCGTGCGGCGGGGGCGTGCGGGGCAGCGCGCAGCCAGCGAGAGAGAGAGAGATAGAGTGTATGTGTCTGTGTGTGTGTGTGTGTGTGTGTGTGTACGCGCGCGTGCACGGGCGTGTGCCCGGCCCGCGGGCCCGTGGGGAACAATGCTCCGGGCGCCCCGCCGGAGGGCTCCCGGGCCGCCCGGCGCGGGACTAGTGCCTGTCGCCAGCCCCGGGCTAAGGTGCAGCTGCCTCCCGCCTCGCGGTCTCGGGGTCTGGCTTGGTTGGCATTTTCCCTCCTTCCTCCGCCGGAGGCGTTTCCAGGCTCGGGTGCGACGGGGGCGGGGCTGCCGGGACCCGCGCGCCAGGTCTTCGGCCCGGTGTCCGAGCGGTCACCTCACGGCAGCCGTCTCCGCTGCTCAGTGGCTGTGCCCGCCACCAGCCACTTTTTTTTTTTTTTTTTTTTGTGAATAAGACGCTCTCCTTTATTGTCACATGATATCCCTCCCCTCCTCCCCTGCACATTCATAAATCCGGAGCCTGCCTCGGCTCCTTTCATTCAGTGCTGCCATTAGCCAAGGTAGCGGCGGCGCGGGCTGGGGCGCCAAGAGCCGGGCGGCAGCCGCGGGGACGCGCCCCGGAGGGAGGCCCTTCGCGTGTCCGTCTGTGCCTGGGAGTGGGGGCTGCAGGCTCTGGAGGCCCCTGGTCCTTTGCCCCCGCAGGCATTGGGACTCAAGCGTGCAGGGAGGGGAAGTGACTCCGGGCTGGGCGACCGGGAGGTTGCCTCTTGCAGCAGGTGACAGAATGCTGTGCTCTACTCGAAGAAATCTCACTTCTTTTTAAATACCCCCTTTATCCTTTGGCGTCTGCTGTTGCCAGGCCGGGCAGGATTGGGCCTGGTGTTTGGGAAAGGGAATTTCCTTCCTGTGGGTCCCCAGGGAACTTACACTGCAGTAACCCCTGATCTGCCAGACACCCGTTGCTGGGGAGCATCACACCTGGTGTGCGTGCCTTTTGGCCCTTCCACCGCATCTGCTGATGTTTCTGTTTTGGATGTTTTGCTTTGTCTTCATATACGAATTGGTAAAATGAAAAAAAGTCGAGCTTTTAGGGCTGAAATATGGGGGTGGGAGGAGGAATATGCTGCCAGGCCTTGCTGCCTTTTGAACTTGGCCAATAAACCAGTATTTTTATGGGTCCTGGTTTGTACCTGCACATAGAGTAGCAGTAATAGCAGTGTGGACGGTTTGGTTGCTGTGCTTTGGCCTTGTGGGTTCTTGGAGAGGTTTGACCACCTGGCATTATTTGGTTCCACCTCTAGGGAGTACAAGCCTGGCCTGGCCCTTTTCATGGCAGATTGTCAGCCTTGCATCCTCCCCCATCTGCTATCCAAAGCCAAAGGATTCAGGGTGGGATCACCAGGAGAAATTCATATCTCCATTTCATGCTCTCAGAATAGGTTCAGCAGGGAGCCCAGTTGAGACAATGGATACTTGAGGACAGGTTCTGGTTTCAGTTAGAGATTCAGAAAGCCTTGGCATCTTAGCCACTGAAGAAATGGGCTTCTGGGGTTACTTTTAATGTGATGACCTGGGTGAGACATGAAATACCTGAGGAAAACCACTCATGGGCTCTAAACTGCCATTGTAGGCACTGTTCATTGTACTCATATTGTTCACCATTCTTATGTAATGGTCCATCTGAAAAATTCCTTTAAATATTAGTGGCAGGAAGGTTTCTCTCTCTGAGTTACAGAGCTTGATTGATTCCTTTTTTGTTGTTTTCTACCACTGTCCACTAAGCCCAGAGCTAAAATTACTGTTTGATTATGATAGCCATATTAGCTTAGGAGTTTGCTAGATTTATTCACCCCATCTCTATGAATTTTTATCTTCGGTTTCTAACATTTTTCTCTTGGAGGTCTTGCAGATACCTTTTGGAACTTGGTGGAGCTTGGTACTTGAGAGAATTGGTGACATCAAACTAGAAACCTAGGGAAGATATAGTTGTATTTTTGGTAAAATATATTTTCTTGATAGTGCATACACAGTTTTTATTAAATGGTCCAAATAGTTAAGTATCTGCTACAGTTGGCATCAGAATGCAGTAAATCAGAATCTTGCAACTGGTAAAATTGTGCTTAATTTAAAAAAAAAAAAAGTTGTGTTTTCTAATGTTCTTTTCCATGCCAATTAAAAACTCTTCTTATAAATATATGGTAATTCAGGAAGACTTGTTTGCTTGTTGATAATGGTCCTAAAAGATAGAGTCCATGTTGAAAAACAAAAACCAAAACCATTGACCATTCTCCTTTGATCCCACTCCACATAGAAATTCACGCTGAGATTTACAATTCTACAGTCTCTTTTTTTTTTTAATCGTTTAAAAGGTAAGGAGCATCAACAAACTATTGTAAGTGGTCTTTTGTACCTAGGAGTGGAACATTTTTGAAAACCCGGAAGTATTTTGTCTGTATCTTTAAAGCATTTGATCATGCTTCTGAATGGTTTGGAAATTTGCTGACAAACCCTCCTGAAGCACGCCCCAATTCAGGAGATATCAGGCTGCCATTCAGCTTTCTATTTTGTTCCTTTCATGAACTCTTTTCTGTAACCCACTTCTTGCTGGGAATGGATTTGCAGCTTTATTTTCAGTCATATTTTTCCTAATGTTGAAAGATTTCCCATTAATAAAACAGGCTTAAATATTTTTGCTGAACCATTTCGGAGACATTACCAACATCTTATACCTAAATACTTGAGCTTACTTCTCAAGAGATAAAAATACTGTTCTGTGTAACCACAATACCATTATCACATTTTACAAAAATTAATAATTCCTTGATGGCTTTAACATTCTGCCTGAATTGTCTGAAAAATGTCTTTTGTAACTGCTTATTCAGCCAGGGAACTATCAAAGACCCCGAGTGAGGTGCATTTGTAACGTATGTTTAAGGCCAGATACAATGACTCAAGCCTGTTATCCCAGCACTTCAGGAGGCCAAGGCAAGGGGTTTGCTTGAGCCCAGGAGTTCAAGACCAACCTGGGCAACATAGTGAGACCTCATGTGTACAAAAATAAAGAGGCAGAAGGATAACCTGAGCCCAGGAGGCTAAGGCTGTGTAAGCCGTGATTGTGCCAATGCCCTCCAGCTTGGGCAACAGAATGAGACCCCACCCCGCCCCCCCCAAAATTAAGACTTCAAGCGTAACCATTTGGTCACGTTATGATCTAAGGCAGGTTACATATCTCATCTTGGTTTTATATGTAGTGAGTAAAATGGGAATAAATACTACCTATTTTGGGAGCTACTGTGGGAACTAAATGAGATTGCAGATGTAAAGCTTATAGTACAACACTGGGCATAATATTAAGGTGCCCTGTGTGGCTCTTTGCAGAGTGCTGAGATTGTTTTCTTATAGGTTCAACTTGTTAATTTTCAAATAGCCTTGTGATGGAGGTTTTACCCCATTTAACTGATAAGGAAGCCCTAGGTAAGTTTGCTTGCCCAAGATAGCAACCATTTTTTATAGCACTTTTATTCTTTTAAGTCTTCTCAATAATCTTGTGAGATAGATGGTATTAGTCCCATATATAAATGGGAAAACTTAGGCACAGAGAGTTTAAGTCCTTTGCTCAAGGTCATGCGATTAGTTACTGAAGGAGCTGGGAATTGAGTACCCAGCAGCCTGGTTCAGGAAGGACTCTGCTTTCTTTTTTTTTTTTTTTGAGTCACGGTCTCATTCTGCGCCTAGGCCCTAGGCTGAAGTGCAGTGGCATGGATCACAACTTACCACAGGTTCAGCCTCCTGGGTTCAGGCAATCCTTTTGCCTCAGCCTCCCAAGTAGCTGGACTATAGGTATATACAACCACACCTAGATAATGATTTGATGTTTTTGTAGGGACGAGGTTTTGCTATGTTTCCCATAACTCTGACTCCTGGGCTCCAGTAGTCTGCCAGTCTCGACCTCCCAAAGTGCTGGGCTTATAGGCATGAGCCACTACACCCGGCCTAGAACTCTGCTCTTAACTAACCATTCTGAAGGGGGGAGGACATCCAGCCTCAGTCATTCTGACTTCAGAGCTCACATAGTTTGTGCCAGTCATGCATGTTCATAATTCTTCTGAGTTGGTGACAATCTGTCATTGCCGTAATTTTTCTCACTTCACTTCCTGGAAAATACTGTTATGCATGAGGGGTATACTGAATTAAAATGAGTTGAAATAAATTTGGGCTTGAACATTCTGTGATACACCTTAAGATAATGGGCGGAATGCAAATTCAGAGTTAGAATGTTAGATCTGCATTAATTGAAGCAACAGTTGTGGAAATTAAACCAATAAAATAAGCATTGATCCATTTCCTTTGTATTAGCCTTAAAAAGGGTGTTTGTTTCTACTCTGCATAAGTAGCAACCTTAAATGTTAAAAACACGGAGTTGACTGCAGAATTAGAATCTTGATATATTCATTAGACAATCTTGAAAGAAAGACAAAACAAAAAAACTTGGAAAGACCTTAAGGAGCTTGTAAGGCAGGACCTGTCATAGTATAAAGCTACTGTACAGCTGAGCAGCTAGTGAGATGGTAGACCTCGACTAACCAGCATCGGCTGGTGGTGGTCTGGGTTTGTTGCCATGGGAATGTTAGAAATGCTACCTCCTGGCCAGGTGCAGTGGCTCATGCCTATAATTCCAGCACTCTGAGAGGCCAAGGCAAGGAGGATCAGTTGAACACAGGAGTTCGAGACCAGGCAGAAGAAAGAGAAAATGCTACCTCCTTTTTGACTATAGCTGGTCCCTTCTGCTTTCCTGTCCTTTTAACCAATAAAATATGTAAGAAGTGAATCTGTAGAAATAGAAAAATGACTTTCCCTGAATAGTCTACTTACTCTTTTTCTAGAATTGTGTTGATTTTTCCTTCCCTTCTCCAACAAGTAAAATTCTGCTTATTCACCCAGGCGCCTCTGAGCTTGCTTTTGAGGAAGACCCTCCTTAACTTTTCCCATCACCCCTCCACTTTCAAAGTGAAAACTGGTGACTCTCTATAGTATTTTTCCCCCACGCTGTTTGGCAGTTGTCACCTTTTAGAGTTGGGCTTCTACCCTGCATCAGAATATGAGGATTTGGGTTTCAGGGTCACTTCTCAACTGCCTGGTTTTCTAGTTGTTGGCCCAATGCCATGGGCACCTTGTGGTTGCTTAATAAATGTGTGTTGAATAAAATAATGGATTTAATTATTTTAAAATGCTGTTTCATGCATAATGGCTAATGCAGTAATTACAGTTGTATTTTTTTTTTAACTTAGGGTATACATAAGCCTTCTTCTGAGAGACTCACCATGGTCCATGAAGCCCTGGGTACATTTTGTGGAAACTGGGTGCAGAACTTCCGGATGGTGGTGATGTGTCATTGGCTACTCAAAACCATTTTGATTCCCCTCACTGTTGTGAGAACTGACAAGTAGATGATCTTGAGCACAATAAGACAGGGCCTGTTTTTCTGTCTCGGTAGGAGACTCTCCACAGAAATCACAATATTAACAATTTGCAATAGCTGCAGGGTTCTGGTAGAGTCTTAACACTTGAAGCTGGAGACAGCTGTGCTGATGAACTCCAGTACTGGCACAGTTCCTGTATTACCAAACACAAATACACAGCCTAACAGCAGAATACTCAGAAATGGAACAAGATGATAATAGAGGCGAGCAGGAAGTTTTGGTGTGTGTGAGTGTTTGTTTGGGCTTGTTTTCTCTAAAGTAAATTAGGCCAATTTTTAAAAAAGACCCAGTTATATTGATACACTTGATAACTTATTTTTAGAGCTCTTTCATTTTAATCAGTATTTAAGGCTAGATCATTGATGATTTTTTTTAAGGCATTTTCTAGGGCTTTTAGTAACTTTGAAGTGGAGGAAATACTTTGTATTGATGCGTACAGTTCCCTGTAGAACAAGATATGTCTTCTAAATGCTTGCCCTGGGCAGGCATGAAGGATGGTTACCACAGCTTGACATGTATCTCATGTCATGGAAAGAAAGCCAAGCCAGGATCTTAATCAAATACTTGACATTGACTGGCATAGGCGCTCACTAAATTAAATAAAAACTGCTTCATAACTACTCATTTCTCTTTCTCAGGTAATCTTTATCATATGTAGCACATATATGATACCAAATTGTGCTTATATTATTTATGCTACTTCCAAAGAGCAGTTGAATACTTATTTTAAAACAAAAAGCTACGTTTACTTGCACTTAGAGGGAGGAGGTGAAGAAACAGATTTTAACTTCACCCTAGCATGTAGTGCTTGTGATTGAAGAGATTAGAATAAATGCCGGCAGCTTCTAAAATATATGACTTTGGCTCCTCTGTGCCCTGAAATAACGATTTTTCAAATCTAGTTGTTTTTGTTCTTAGATATATTCCCTGTGGTCCATTCATAACTGCTTAAAACTTAATTATCAGGTTAAGTTTTTTAATTGGCTTTCCTTTGTTCATCTGGTAATGATATCTTTGTCTTTTCATTTCATTATTTATCCCTCTTATTTCTTTTTCTCATTGCGTTGCCTTGGCTCTGGCCTCCAACTTACCAGCTAGGCACTGTTTATTTTGTTTTTGCATCCCACCCTAACTGAGGATGCACAGAGAAACTTGGCCCATTTGCCCTTCAAGGTGTGAGAATAGCTTAGTTATTTAAGCCTGTTGCCCAAGTTGGAGTGCAGTGGTACAAGTACGGCTCTCGGCTGCCTTGAACTCCTGGGCTAAAGAGATCCTCCCACCTTGGCCTCTTGAGTAGCTAGGGCTACAGGTATGTGCCACCACACCCAGGGGGAGTAGTTTATTGACCCTCATACCCATGGCCTGGCAGAGTGCTGAGCACATAATAGGCTGTCTTTGAATAGCCTACTAAAAGTAGGCAAACATATATTTATTGGTTAAGTAATTAGTCATTAATTGGAAAAATAATTTTACCTTACATAGGCTGGGTACAGTGTCTTACACCTGTAATCCCAACACTTAGGGAGGCCAAGGTGAGAGGATTGCTTGAGCCCAGGAGTTTGAGACCAGCCTAGACAACATTGTAACACCTTGACTCTACCAAATTTCAAAAAATTAGCTAGGCATAGTGACATGTGCCTGTAAGTCCCAGCTGCTTGGGAGGCTGAGGCAGAAGGATGGCCTGAGCCCAGGAGGTTGAAGATACAGTGAACAATGATCATGCCACTGCATTCTAGCCGGGGCAATAGAGTGAGAACCCGACACACAAAAAATTGTTGTCCAGGCTGGGCGCGGTGGCTCAGCCTCTAATCCCAGCACTTTGGGAGGCTGAAGCGAGAGAATTGCCTGAGCTTGGGAGTTTGAGACCAGCCCGGGCAACTTGGTGAGACCTCGTCTCTACAGTAAATCACAAAAACTAGCCAGGCGTGGTGGTATGCATCTGTAGTTCCAGCTACTTGAGTCTGAGGCGGAAGGATCACCTAAGCCTAGCAAGTTGAGACTGCAGTGGCCGTGAGCATGCCACTGTACTCCAGCCTGGGTGAAAAGAGTGAGACTCCAACTTAAAAAAAAAAAATTGTTGCCTTATATAAAAACAATTATTCAGCTGGGATCAGTGGCTCAGTCTGTAATCCACGCTTTGGGAGGCTGAGATGAGTGGATTGCCCGAGCCCAGGGGTTCTAGACCCACCTGGGCAACTTGGCGAGACCTCATCTCTACAATAAGTCAGCCGGGTGTGGTAGCGTGTGCCTATAATGCCGGCTACTCGGAAGGCTGAGGCGGAAGGATCGCTGGAGCCCAGCAGGTCGAGGCTGAGGTGGCCGGGAGCGGCCACTGCACTCCAGTTTGGGCGACTAAGTAAGACTCCAACTCAAAAAAAAAACAAAAACCAATTATTCACATTGTACCTATATCCAAAAAAAGTTTTTAAGGTTGCTTTTCAAAACTTCCAAAGGGAGGCTGCCGTGATGGTGGTGAAAGAAACATGGGTTTTGGGTTCATACCCTACCTCTGCTCCGTACTAAGGGACACTGGTAAGTGTCCTAAGCCATGAGCCCTGGGTGAATGTAAATGATGCTCATTCAGCTGTCTACATCTTAAGCTGTTAAAAAGTAGAAGTGAGGTAGCATAGGTAAAGCATTTTAGCAAGGCACTGTTATAGCTACCTTTCAAGGCAGGAAACGAGATTTTCACTTTGTATCTAAGAGAATTGAAATTACTTGCTCAAGGCTCCTCAGGGAGTTTGTGTGTGGGGGGGAAATTAAAGCTTAGAAGTCAATCTCTGCATTTTCATTTGGCTTTCCAATGCTGTCCTTGTCAGGTCCCTCTGGAATAGCACCTTCATTTTTAAACTATTGTGTTAATAACGTCCAGCTGACTGTTGGCCCCTTTACTCAATTTTCCTGGTTGGCTGTGCTTTTTGAGATGTTGACTTTTAAGGCTTGTCTGTTCTCTTGCTGTAAGTGTACCTACCGTCGTAGCATCCTCAGCTCCTTTGCCGTCCCAACCCCTTTCTTGATCTGTGGTCTAGAAATCTGATTACCGACAGTGTTCCAGTGGGTGGGGCTGAGGGTTCTCTTAGGAGTCATTTGGCTTATGACATGTTTTGTCTACTTGAATGCCATGTTTGGTGTTTCATTTTCTATTTCCAGCCAAGAAATAAAGTGGATGAGGGAGTGGGAATACAGATGTGGTTCTGGACCAGAGGTTTGGCTTAATCGTCAACATCCCAGTAATTTTACTTGTTTTTACAGATCTTTTAAAGCTGTGTGAAGTGTGACTGTAGTCTTAAAATAGTTATTACGTTTCTCTCCTTTGCTTGAAGGTTAAGTCACATCTGATTTTTCTCAGGCTCAGAATTCCAAAGCAGATCTGCCCTGCTAGGAAGGTATGTCCTGGCTGCACAGCTCACTTCTGGCCCTGGAGGCCTGTTGGCTGCCTTCTCATTGTTGTGTGTGGGAGTAAATTTTAGAACAGGAGTCTTCTGTTTGTAAAGATGCTTGGAAGCCCTTACTGTCCATTCTTTTTTCTTTCTGTCTTTCATTTTTTTAAAATACAGATGAAGTCTCTCTGTGTTGCACAGGCTAGTCTCTAACTCCTGGGCTCAAACGATCCTCCTGCCTCAGCCTCCCAAAGTGCTGGGATTACAGGCATGAACCACTGCACCTGGTCCATTACTGTCAATTCTTAGATGTCATTTGTACTAAGGAATACTGGGGATACCAGATGACAGGTTGTTGATTTGGAGTATGGTGAACTTTGAATCTAAAGAACTTGAATTTAGAATATATTTGGACCCCATTTGTAAAACCAGGTATAGATTATTTTATTGGACAAAATAAGAGTTGGGGAGGAAAGGGAGCGACTAGCTGTTGACTGCCTACTAGATGCTGTTACTTACTGCAAATATAGAATACCTAACCTGCTAGACAGAACCAGCGCTGTGGCTGAGGAAGTCCTTGCCCTCGGGGAGCTTATATTCCAGGGTGCTAGACAGTTTCATATGCTTTAGGGATATGAAGACAGCACCCTCTTGATACTGACTACAGAGGTTGTTTTCTCATTTCTTCCCCTCCTTCCTGCTGGGTTCTTCCTGGAGCTGCAATCTAGCAATGTGGAGGGCTGAGGTTCCCATATTAGGGTTAGGGGAACTCTTCATACAGAACATTGAAGACCCTACACACCCTTGCCAGATTCCCCGAACAAGCAAGCTTTTCACATCGTTTTTAGTGTGAGAAAAAGAGAGTGTGTGTGTTGTATATACTTGCACGTACACATTCATGCACACGTGGAATATATCCAACAATCAAGCATCCACATACTACGGGTGAGAAAAGGATTCTGAGAGATTATGTATTGCCTGAGGTTACACAAAGAGCAGGGTTTTTGTTGTTGTTGTTGTTATTTTATAGAGACGGCATCGCACTGTATTTCCCAGGCTGGCGTTGAACTCCTGGCCTCAAGTGATCCTCTTGCCTTAGCCTCCAAGAGTGCTGGGATTACAGGTGTGAGCCACCACACCTGGCTGAATTTTTTACTTTTAACCCTGGTCCTTTGACTTCAAACCTCACATCTATAGAACACCGTTGCACTTTATAACCTCACAGGGCCTCAGTTTTCTCATATAAAAAACTTGGTGTTGTGTGTGTAGCTTGGTTTATATTACTGTTAAGCAAATGAAATTAGAACTCAGAATCCTGTAAATACCTCAAAATGGAGGTGACATTTCTTCCTTGCATTCCTGTTGAACTCTGTGGTGTAGGGAGCCAGTACCCATCCAGGTTGCCTTTTCTGTACTGAGATATAAACAGCAGCTCTACAAATACTTGATTTAAAGGGAGAACACACCACCTTTCCCCTGGATAGAAAGCTTGTAGGAGGAAAATGGCTAACAAACAGCATAGTGTTCGTCTGGATCTACATTGCGCCTAGTGCTTGGAGAGGAGTATCTTATAGTGGTACTTCTCAAACTTGAACTTGTACAGGGGAAATCTGGTAAGATGAGGATTCTGATTCAAAAGGCCTGAGGTTCTGCATTTGTAACAAACTCCCCAGTAATAGTGCCACTGGGGGTCCATGGGTTTGTTTATGGTTGTGATGATGGTTTGTGTCTTGGTTGTCCAGACCCTAATAAGATGACTTCATGTACTTGGCATTTTGAATGTTTGTTGAAGAAGCTCATCGGACAAGAGGGTGGTGCTTATACACTGAGGTGTATTATCAAGTGCCCGCCCTTTCCAATTCCTGGCAGGACCTCCAGCTTTGAGGTACAGCTGGATTTTAGATGGGAATGTGCTGGAAGAATTTTTTCTCTTCTTATGACTTAAAGAAAGTTCTTGGTGAATGCCAGGAGGCCCAAGAGAGCCATCACTTAAAAGAATTGTGAAGTCCCCAGATTGTGTGTGTAATGTCTGTTCCCTCAGCTGGCATTCTGTACCTTCCAGACAAATCAGTCATGTATGCACGGAAAGTCTGCCGCCCTGGGAAGCTTGGGCGCTCAGCCCTAGAAGAAATCACAGGAAGTAATTAAACAGAGAAGGTCAGAGAAAGAGGAAGTGGTTGTGTTGTTTCTGATGCGAAGAGCATTGTTGTTACTGGGGATCAAGACGGGGATGTTTAAATCTCTTGGAATGCGGCTGCTTGGGGATTTGATTGTATTGCGGTCCTTTTAGTTTATTCTTTTAGACAGCAATCTAGTTAGGAAATGAATTGCTTTTAGGTCTTATCAGGAATCCCCACGTGCCTAAGCAGAAGTCTTAAGAGGGAGTTGCTTGTAGCTTGGCAAATTGCACTTAAATGAAATGAATGTCAAGACTATTAGAGGTTAATTTTAGGTGTCTGGAGTTCTCCCTAATTCTCCTGATTAAACACTTTAACATAATAGTTTCCTTAATTGGAATAATGATGGAATATTAGCATGCATATTAAACCATTTACCCAAATTTGAATAGGGTTAAAATGCAAATTATCCATCACTTGTCAGTGCTTACTCTTTAGAGATAATTCTGGTGAGAAATCGGGAAGAGACTGGAATATGAATTGGAAGAGGGCTTTTTACTTGAGGCAGCATTGCTGGGAAAGCCTAGAATAGACCAGAATACTGAAGTAGATGAGAGGCCCCTTTGTGCGTCCCCAAAACCAGGTACTAAAAATACAAAAGCCTGTGCTGTCAGTAACTGCAACGTGGAGGTGGGTGAGATGGGAAATCTGGAATAAACTAACTGTAGACCCTCTGGTAGTATCTTCATTAGCCTGTCATATTTTTCTTTCAGAGGAAGGTGAATAAGACTTAACATTCCCCCTTTCCCAGCATTTAGATATCTCATCTTCAAGTCTTGAACTGACACCACCACCCAGTGGTTCCCAAACAAGTGACTGGGAAACCATATGTACGCCATGAGTTGTTTGTGAACCAAATACGCAATGTCTCCCATATATACGTATTACTCTCTTTCAATGTATGGAGCTACATTTATAGAATAATAAAATACAGCCTCATTAAACTGCTACTCAATTCACAGTGGATGCTTGGCGTGTATTTTTCTTGACTCACAGTTATTAAAAAATATGACTATGATCCCTGGAGAAGGGGAGTACGTCTCTGAATCTTTTTCCCTTTGAGTCCTTTTCCTCGGGAAGTCGGGAATCATTGCTGAGAACCACATTCTTGATGTAAGAACATAAGTGGAGTCATGTTCAGTAAGGTGTCTCTTTGAGTTGAGTGTTAGGAGACTTAGAAAAGAATGATTGCTGGTGGTGTTTTCGTGGTTGGGGGAGGGCACAGGTCAGGCTAGATGGAGAAGAGGCATCTCATGTTCAAATGTTTCTGCCACAGACAGGGGTATTCCACCTCCTTGTTTGTGTCCAGGGAGGTCAGAGAAAGAGCTGGTCGAATCAGCTGAGGCTAAATTTGGGAGGATATTGAGTCCCAGGCTGATGAAGTGACTTGTTCTTTAGGTAGCATGGAACTATTTAAGACTTTGAAACAAAGAGATGATGAGGTGATATGTTGGTGAAGTTGAAAAAGTTCCTTAGAGGGTGCGGGCTAGACCGGAGTCAGGGAGACCACTAATGTGCTTCTGACAGATCTAGGCAGGACTATTATTTATTATATTTTTTGGTGGGGGTCTTACTCTTACTCAGGCTGGAGTGCAGTGGCACACTCACGGCTTAACCACAGCCTTGATCTCCTGGGCTCAGGTGATCCTTCTGTCTCAGCCTTCCAAGTAGCTTGCACCCCATCATACCTGGCTAATTTTATTTTTTTGTGGAAATGAGTTCTTGCTGTGTTGCTCAGGCTGGTCTCGAACTCCTGGGCTCAAGCAGCCCTCTTACCTGGGCCTCCTGAAGTGTTGAGATTAGAGACGTGAGCCACCTTGTCCGTCTAGGCAGGACTTTTCTCTGACTTTAGTTAAATACAGCGGGCATAGATATAGAAACCTGAGTTCCAAAGAGGTGGTTGTTCTATTTATTGGAAGACAGAGGAGCTGTGAGATTTAGAACAAAATTAAGTGTCTTAACTTTGTTGATCAGATAGCCCAAGTAAGGTTTTTTGTTTTGTTTTATTTAGTATTGTTACTTCTCACAGCACTCATTTCCCTTTCTCACTAGAGTAAAATGGTTGCAACCTGACCATAAACATTTAAAAATTGGAACGGATCTTAGGAAAGTAGGTCAGCTCCCCATTTTTATGCATAAACTACAGTCTGTAGAGGTCAAGTGACTAACCCAGGGTTACACAGCTAGTTGGTTTGGGCTGCCTCAACCAGATGCCATCTGGCCTTGGTTCCAAGCCTGTTTTGGGTGTCGTGTTAAACATTCGGACATTTGCTACCTTTGAGTTGTTGAACCCTCCAGAGACAGGAAGAAGATGGTAGAAAGTAATTCAGATAAAGGTGGCTCAGGTAGACGTTAGACCTTCAACAGTGAACGGATTGCTAGCCTGGGTCACACTCTACCCTAGGCTGAAGTTGCTGGGCTTCCCAGACGCTGTTCTTGTGCAGCTGACCTGTGATGCCAGGTAGGGGTTTAAGGCGTGGCTTCCACATGTCGTATTCCAGATGTAGGAGCATTAGGAGTGGAGGTGGGGAAGGGCCTCCTATTCGCCATCTTGGGAGAGGAGAGGAGAGGATGAGCCCTTAGAAGAACAGTTGAAATGCACGTGGAGCTCCAAGGTTTTTGCACCTGGGCACCAGCAAAATAGTTTATGCAACATTACCTGCTTGTTCTTCCTCTGACGCCTTCTATTCTCCCCATGTGTTTGCATTTGATGTTAACTGCCAAGGTGGTGTGGTCATAGACAGCAGGAAGTAATATTTGATATGTGGGTCTCCTGGGGTGGGGAGGTGGACGCCAGAATGGGAAGGGTGGCGGTTTTGGCACATTATTGTAAGAACCCTGTGCACTTATAAGCCAGCAGGTGCTGTTGTAGCAGAGAGGGAAGGAAGAGTTGACTGGTTGGTCATATAACCAGCATTTTTTATGGTAGCTTTTTACTCTTAAGTTTTTACAAGGCTGCTGCCCCATACATTAACTCCAGATAAAGTCGGGATTATCCTCTGTACTGAATCACATTCGTAAGTGTCATAGCCAAGGGCATGTAGAAACCTAGGCTTGAGGAAGAATGAAAACAATCCCCAAACCAAGACACAGTATCCCTGAGAGCCTGAGGCCGCCAGACAGCCTAGGAGGACACACCCACTTTGCCCTGTGAGACTTGATCCTTTTCTCAGTCCTGCTTTGAAACTGTATTTTTCAGTCAAGACTCCCCTTGGGATGACAAGGGTCATACTGCTTGTAAAAGATAGAAAACTTCTGTTTTAAAAAAATATCCTTCTCTTGGGATTCCAGTCCCTCCCCACCCCTTGTTTTCCTTGTTAATCCCCACGAGCTGGACATCCTTAAAGGAATCCTTGTGAACCCAAATGGTAAGTGGGGGGGGGGGGTCTCGTTCTAATGGTTTACCTGTAGACACCCTATTCTACGTTCCTTTTGTTCAGGATGGATCAGTACAACAGTGACCAGGAGGATTAGACATGCGTGGCCCATTCCTCACCCCTTCCTTGGGCAATGTGTTGGTCGGCATGCTGCCTGAAACACACCCCTTCCCCACAACTGTCTTAACAAGGACAATTTATCAACATAACCAGAGACCCCAAGGGAGAGCATATCTGGGTTGGTTGGAAACACCGCCCTTCCATCTCTTCAGTCCCTTCCCCTTCTCATTCCCAGACTCATTGAATCCGAATTTCACCTCCACCCTTCTGTCCTCCCAAGGTTGGTATTTTAAAAACCTAGGAGATTCTCAAGAATTCTCCATGAAGGTGTTGGAAATAAAATAAAATTAAACATTTAGGAAATTTGATTATGCCTTAGCTAATTAGGGTTTGGAAGGGACAACACCCAGTTAAACCTAGAGGGTTGCAACTAACTCAGACCAGGGGCAGTACTGACCAGGGAGCATTTACTCTGTTTAAAGACCGAGTCTCTCTACTGCTCATTAATTTATCCTGATTAATCGGTCATATCGGGTAGTATTCAAAAGGTGACACACATCCATATTGGTGAACTGAGTGGGGGAATGTTGCTCCTTTTTCGTTGCCCTTTGTTCTTTCTCATTTCAAATTAAGAAGACAAATAACCTCCCAGAGAGGAATATACCAAATTATGTTACATGTGAAGTGAGATCAGAAGAATCAATAACGAATAACTTGTAATTGTTGATCCAAAAAAAAATTCTCAAGCACACGAAAAAATCACCTACAGCTGTCCAAAATGACAACTGTTTTTTATTATTTTTAAAAAAGGTTTGGCTGAAACTTTAAAAGCTCTATTTTTTTCAGAAGTTTTCCTTGGTGGTGATGCAACACAGATGCCTTTAGGATATTAATTTAGCTATTTTAATGGTTAAAGTAGTAAAATATTTTTAAATTTTGCCTTATTTTCTTTGGTAGTGGGGGGGACAGTTATCGTACAGGAAACAGAAGTAGTTCCTTGAGTTTGATTTTTTGACAAACCTTTGTTAACACAGGACTGGTATTTGCTTGAATTTAAAGGACAGCAGGCTGGGCGCAATGGCTCACGCCTGTAATCCCAACGCTTTGGGAGGCTGAGGTGAGAGGATTGCCTGAGCCCACGAGTTCGAGACCAACTTGGGCAACTTGGCGAGACCTCATCTCTACAATAAGTCAAAAAAATTAGCTGGGCGTGGTGGTGCGTGCCTGCACTTCCAATTACTTGGACGACTGAGGCAGAAGGATCGCCTGAGCCCAGCAGGTCGAGGCTGCGGTGGCAGTGAGTGTGCCACTGCACTCCAGCCTGGGCAACAGAGTGAGACTCCAACTCAAAAAAAGTAAAATAAAGGAAAGCAGAGCTATAAAATCATATGCTTTTACCTAAAAATGAAAGTACATAGGCTTGAAACAGATGTCGCCAACAAAGACTGATGCCAGGTTTTAAGATTGTGGCTTGTCACCCACAAGTGTGGCACCACATGCAAATGCGGGGAAGGCCCTAAAATTGTTTTAATATCTTGGGAGAAAATGTGAAGGACATACTTAAAAATGGAACAGTCTTACACAACTGTGAATGTACTTAGTGCCACTGTACTGTATAAAAATGATTAAATGGTACATTTTATGTATATTTTACCACAATGAAACTCTTTTTAAAAAATTAATTTAAATAGAGATGAGGTCTTGCTGTGCTCCCTAGGCTCGTCTCGAACTCCTGGGCTCAAGCAGTCCTCCTGCCTTGGCCTCCCAAAGTGCTAGGATTACAGATGTGAGCCACCACACATGGCCAAAAAAATTTTTCTTAATGGGACAGAATACCATTAATGAGTTACTAAGAACTCAAAGCAAACAAACAAACAAAAATACTTCTCTTCCAAAAAATGGAATCCTGAACACAGTTATCTGGCCTGTACTCCTGAGAGGTCACCTCTCCTATTTATATCCTTATTTATCAGTTTCTAGTTACCAGGTTACCCCTGCCTAGTCCCTTGTGCTTCCCTTTTCTCTCCACTTCCAGCCAACCCCCGACAAAGCTCCCTTCATAGAAGTTTAAGGCAGATGAACTTTGAGATTAGGCCAATAATTCCCAAAGCCTTGCATCTCCTTAGTGTTTCTGCAGCTCACCGAGCATATGCGTTTCTTTGTACAGAACTAATGTGTCCTGACCAGGGGTTGGAACCTCTGAGAAAGTTCTAGAAGTCCAAATGACCTTTCAGTAGAGCTAACGGCAGAGTTAGATCTTGGTTGTGAGTGGTGGGGGTGATAGCTCCTTTCTAGACTTGCAGGGGACCAGGGCTGAAGAAAGATTTCTCCATGGTGACAACTGATAGGGCCCTGGGCAAGCTCTTCACATTCACAGAGCCTCTGTGCTGCTCAAGGCAGCAAGAAAGCCAACTTCAGAGGTTGTAGCAGTCATGGGGATGATAGCATGGAAAAATGTAGTACTCACACACATGGGGAAACTAACACTTCCTCTCTCCTCTGCTTGAAGGTAGGAGAACTCATAATCTAGAGATGAGATCAAGAATCACTTAATTGGCCGGGCGTGGTGGCTCACGCCTATGATCAGCACTTTGGGAGGCCGAGATGAGAGAATTGCCATAGCTCAGGGTTCTACACCAGCCTGGGCAACTTGATGAGCCCTCATCTCTACAATAAGTAAAAAAATTAGCCGGGTGTTACGTAGAGCGTGCCTGTAGTTCGGGCTACTTGGAAGGCTGAGGCGGAAGGATTGCCGGAGCTCAGCAGGTCGACACTATGGTGGCTGTGAGTGTGCCACTGCACTCCAGCCTGGGCGACAGGGTAAGACTCCAACTCAAAAAAAAAAAGAATCACTTAATTCAGGCCAGGCACAGTGGTTCATGCCTATAATCCTAGCACTTGGGGAGACTGAGGCAAGAGGACTGCCTCAGCCCAGGAGTTTGAGACCAGCCTGGCAACATAGCAGGACCTTGTCTCTACATAAAATACAAAAATTAACTGGGCATGATGGTACACACCTATGGTCCCAGCTACTTGGGAGACTGAGATAAAAGGATCGCTTGAGCCCAGAAGGTTGAGGCTGCGGTGAGCTGAGATCCCGTCATTGCACTCCAGCCTGGGCAACAACAACAAAAATTAACTTAATTCAAACTTGCAAGAACAAATATGTGCCGTAGTGCCTATGGAAAAACAACTTGTTCCTTGAAAATGCTAGGCCCTCACCTTTTCTTTGAACACTTGATGTTTCTCCCTTTAAGTAGTTTTACTAATAACACGTTGGTGTGGTTTGGATTGTTAGTGTTTCTGAGATGGTATACTCCTAGAGTGGGAGTATTAACAACTTCCAGCCTTTGTGAATTTTTCAATAAAACGACACACTAACTCTTACCAACAAGTACTCATTCTTGATTGTTGAAAATTTATATTCAATCATAAACTTTCTAGATTTGACACTTGCTGGCCTTGGGAATATTTAAGTCACCACATTTCATACTTAATTTGGCAATCTGTATGTTCAGCTAAAAAAAATGTGATGAACCACTCAGATAAGCTTTGGGATTAGGGTTCTTTGGGATGGAAGCACACATCACTTCAGGACTGAAACACAGAATCTTAAAATCTTACAAATCAGAGGAGCTGAAAAGCATGCCCTGTTCACTTGGACACATGTTTGGTAAGGAATGCTTGAGTCCCGCAGGCGCAGTACCTTGGGTACGCAACTCTAAATGTTCTTTTTGGAACTACTGTCCCCTGCAGCAGCAACAGCTGCTGACCAGTCCTGACCACCCTGTAGGCAACACGAAGGACTTCCTCTCTTTTGTTGGCTGGCATCATCCCAGTCTCCTAACCAGTGGACAGATGCAACCACGACTCTTTGTAATATGGGAACCCAGAACTGAGATGTTTTTCCAGAGGCTGCAACCTCTGAGGCACTGTGGGTGATTGCCTTTCTGGACAGTCTTGGGTAGCTTGGGGGCCACTGTCACTGTCAAGGCACCAAGTCGTTCACATGGAAAATGCATACTGTTTACCGTTGAGTTTCTTTTTAATGCATATGTTGGTCACCATCAGCTTCTGTGAACCTTAGAGAAGCAGACATCTCACCCCTCGAGAGGGGTGGCAAAAACAAGGCCCTCCTGGTGGCAGTATGGTCACTTGCTGGGCAGTTTATTGGCTCTTGGTATACTGGGCAGAGATGGGGGAAGGGCGTTTCTTCCTGCTCCAAGAATCTCTCCTCATATTTACTCCCTGGATGTTCTCTGGTAGAGAAAAGGGTGAATGAACTGGAATTGTTCCTTGAAGTCTGTCCTAGGCCACCTACTCTCTAGACTTGTTAAAATACACGTCTGGGGCCCACCCAGACCTGAATCTGCTTCCATGGCCTTGGGGCCAGGGAATCTGCATTTTTAAAATGATCTCAAGGTGATTCCTCAGCCTACAAGCTAGTTTGAGACCCGTTTCCTAAATTCTAATTGCATCCTTGATGTTCATTCTCTTAAATGTCTAACTACTGAGTATTCAGGAATCTTAAAGGCTACCTTTGTGCCTTACTCAGCCACCCAGGGCTTTTAATAGTTCCTGAGTATGTGTTTACACAATCTGCATTTTATGAAGTCCATAAAGACACATTTACCCAATAAGCACCGGTGTTCCAAAGGTCAGCTTTCCTTGATTTGTATGAAAGGCGCTTAACTCAAAGTCAATTAACACTAAGATAGAAGCCAATTAAGGCCAGGAAATGAGCTGTTCAGGCCAACATTCCATCCCTCGCTTTTGTCCCCAGTTGTAGCTTAGTTTTACAAGTCCCTTCAAGCCAGTTACTTCACACAACCGGTGCATGTGTGGCCCCTTACAGCATACACGGATAAGTGCCATTTGTCATGTCATCGTGTGGGAGTGCTGTTTAAAAGCAGGTAATTTAAGTAACAATATTAAGCCATATCAGCATGTTTGCAGCTGACTGACTCGCCTTCCCGCTGCAAGTGGCAGGGATATCACAGGAACGTTAGGGAAGACGGGACTGGAGACCCAGTGTCCCTCAGTGTTGCTTTGGGAACCTGCTGTTGAATCTGAGTCTTGCCTGGATTCAGAAAGTAATTCCTCAAAGGATTGCGGGAGAATTAAATGAGATAATGTGGGCCAGGTGGCCAGCCTAGTGCCTGATACATAGAAAGCAAACAGTCTTTTTTTAAAAGATAGCTGTTGCGGTAGATGATGATTGTAACATAAAAACTGAAAACCCTGCAGGCGATGAAGAGCATTCTGATAGGTTTTCCATAGTGAAGGCACCCAGTGCAAACAGTCTTAGGTCCTCCTGAGTGGCCTGGGAGGCCCCCATCCAGATTCCAGCTGAGTGCCTAGCTGAGAACCACTCTCCAAGGAAAAGTGTATGGAAGTGCAGTAGTCTCCTGGTCTCACTATCGACCCTGTGCATTACATCTTTCAACCTATTTTTCTTGTTGTTGTTGTTGTTGTTGTCGCGGTCTCACTCTGTGGCCCAGACAAAGCCTTGACCTCCTGGGTTCAGGGGATCCTCCTGCCTCAGCCTCCCCATTAGGTCTACCTAATTTACCCACAAAAGCCTCATCCTTATAGAAAAGCTGCATTCTCTTTGATTTGGGAGCAATTTTAACTAGTGAGGTTAAGAACTGGGATAGTGAGTACAAATAGTGATTTTAGAAGGAGATTCTGTCTGAGAAGTGTAATCAAATGCCATGAACAGTGCTAAAGACTCTGGCATGAGCAGGAGAGAGGGACAGCCCTTGTAGATCCTTTGGCACTTGCACATGAGGTTGTTTTTTGTTTTTATTATTATTATTATTTTTAGAAACAGGTTCTCACTCTGTCACCCAGGATGGAGCGTAGCAGCGTGATCGTAGCTCACTGCAGCTTCAAACTCTTGGTCTCAAGCAATCCTCCTGTCTCCTGAGTAGCTGGGACTGCAGGCACATGCCACCATGCCCAGCTAATTTATTTTTTATTTTTGTAGAGATGGGCTCTTGCTATGTTGCCTAGGCTGGTCTCAAATACCTGGCTGCAAGCCATCCTCTCTCCTTGGCCTCCCAAAGTGCTGGGATTAAAGTGTGAGCCACCATGTCTGTTCTCCCTTTATATATGAAGAGAAAATTTTTTTTTTTTTTTGAGTTGGAATCTCACTCTGTTGCCCAGACTGGAGTGCAGTGGCACGCTCCCGGCCACCGCAGCCTCGACCTGCTGGGCTCCGGCGATCCTTCTGCCTCAGCTTCCAAGTAGCTGGAACTACAGGCATGCGCTACCACGCCCAGCTAAGAGAACATTTTTAAATACTACATGTGGGGCCGGGCTCAGTGGTTCACATCTATAATCCCAGCACTTTGGGAGGCCGAGATGAGAGGACTGCCTAAGCCCATAGGTTCGAGACCTGCCTGGGCAACTTGGTGAGACCTCATCTCTACAATAAATCAAAAAATTAGCCGGGCATGGTAGCACGTGCCTGTAGTTCCAGCTACTTGGAAGACCGAGGCAGAAGGATCACCTGAGCCCAGCAGGTCGAGGCTATGGTGGCTATGAGCATGCCACCGCACTCCAACCTGAGCGACAGAGTGAAATTCGACTCAAAACAAAAAACCAAAACTACCTGTGTCAGCCTTGCACGTGAAGTTGTAATTTTTTTTTTTCACTTAAAATTATTCTTAAAAGTCTTCATCTGGGAACAAAGTTCTTACTCCTAGAGTGAGGTTGTTAAAGTAGCTTTATTAGTTTTTAAATTATATACAAGATGAGTTGTGTTATTATAGGGAGGCAATAGGACATCTTGGTAAAAATTCTAGAGTTTAGATCAGTGCTGTCCCACAGAAGTTCAATGCAGGCCACATGTGTAATTTTAAATGTTCTGACAGTGGTGTTAAAAAACAAGTAAATAGAAACAGGTGAAACTATTATTCTTTTTGTAGAGATGGGGTTTTTCTATGTTACCCCGACTGGCCTCGAACTCCTGGCCCAAGCAATCCTTTCACCTTGACTTCCCAAAGCTCTGGGATTACGGGATTACAGGCCTGAGCCTAGCCTAGGTGATTAATTTTATGGTTTAATATAGTAACTTAAATTACGTGCTTTTAAACAGCACTCCCACACGATGACATGAAAAATGGCACTTTTAATTTATTTTATTTAATCTTGTGTATCTAAAAATAATCACTTCTGTGGTACATATAATACCATGGAACACTATGTAAACATAAAAAGAATAAAATCATGTCCTTTACAGCTGGAAGCCATTATTCTAAGTTAATTAACACAGAAACAGAAAACTGAATACTGCGTGTTCTTACTTGTAAGTGGGAGTTGCACTCTGAGTACACACAAATATAATAATAATGCCAACAGACAATGGGGATTCCTAAAGGGCAGAGGAAGGGCAGAGAACAAGGGTTGAAAAACTATCTGTTGGGAACCATGCTCACTACTTCGGTGACAGATCAATGGAAGCTCAAATCTTGACTGGGCTCGGTGGCTCAACCTGTAATCCCAGCACTTTGGGAGGCCGAGGCAAGTGGATGGCCTGAACATGCAAGTTCGAGACCAGCCTGGGCAAATTGACGAGCCCTTGTCTCTACAATAAATCAAAAACTAGCCGGGCATGGTAGTGCGTCCCTGTGGTTCTGGCTACTTGGAAGACTGAGGCGGAAGGATCGCCGGAGCCCAGCAGGTAGACTCTGGGGTAGCTGTGAGCGTGCCACTGCACTCCAGCCTTGGCGACAGAGTGAGACTCCAATTCAGAAAAAACAGAAGCCCAAACCTCACATATACCCATGTAACAGACCTGCACATGTCCCCCTTGAATTTAAAATTTTAATAAAATGAAGTATTTTTTTTTTGTACAACACCTATAAAATGCAACATTTATACACACAATACACCTCCCTTTTCATATACCCAGTAGCCACATGGACAGTGTACAGGGCTCTAAACTAGGACAGACCTGGATGTGAACTTCACTGTGTTTGCTTGTTAGCTGTATGGCCAGGGTTAAATTACCCTAGCCTTTCAAAACCTCAGTGTCCTTGAATGTGAAAAAAGGGACCACGATGCCTTCTTTTCCAGGCTGTTGCATTAAGTCAGTTGATGTTTGTGCACCAAGGTCTGGGTCCATGAAGAGGTGATCTGGAAATGCCATCGATGGCTTCGGAGATTTCCACTGGTCCCACAGAGGGAAAGGATGAAAGCATAAGGGTTATGATGAAAGCTGATATTGGGGCAATATTTGTGAAGAAGAACTTGAAAAATTATCTTACACAACTGACCATTTCCTGCAGCTGGCACTGGGATCTTATATACAAACATTGTAAGTGGCTTCTGGTTCTGGCCCGAGCACTTTGTCTGGAACTTCTATGACAAATTCAGAGAAGAGGGTATGGAGGGAACTCCTATGGGAATCACTGTGGCATCATAAAAACAGCTTTGGTCTCAGAGGCAGGGAATTGCTTTTAAATTCTGACTCTAGCCGGGCTTGGTGGCTCAGCCTGTAATCTCGCGCCTTGGGAGGCTGAGGTAAGTGAATTGCCTGAGCCCGTGGGTTCAAGACCCGCCTGGGCAACTTGACGAGACCTCATCTCTACAACAAGTCAAAAAATCAGCCGGGCGTGGTAGCGCACGCCTGTAATTCCAGCTACTTGGAAGGCTGAGGCAGAAGGATCGCCGGAGCCCAGCGGGTCGAGGCTGCGGTAGCCGGGAGCGGCCACTGCACTCCAGTCTGGGTGACAGAGTGAGACTCCAACTCAAAAAAAAAAAAAAAAATTCTGACTCTGCCTTCTATTGCATATTTATCTTCCCAAACTTTGACTTTCTCATCTGTCAGATAGGACTAATAATATGAGACCTGTGAGGGTTAAATAATAATCATATTTATGATTATTATTATAAGTCAGAGTCTCACTCTGTCACCCAAGCTGGAGTGCAGTGGCACAATCACAGCTCACTGCAGCCTCGACCTCCTGGGCTCAGGTGATCCTTCTGCCTCAGCCTCCCCAGTACCTGGGACTATAGGTGTGTGCCACCATGCAAAGCTAATTTTTTTATTTTTGTAGAGATGAGGTCTTGCTCTGTTGCTCAGGCTGGTCTCAAACTCCTGGGCTCAAGCTATCCTGTGAGGGTTAAATTAGACATACTACCTAAAAGTATCCACTATTGCGTTTGGTACATTCAAGGTGCCTGTTATGTGCCAGGTGAATGTCACTGGCGTCTGCAAAGCAGTTTCAACTCGAAGCTTTGTTTTGAGGGCCAAGGTCTAGACAGAAAGGAAGAATCTTACTCCTCTGATGAGCAACTTAGAAAGATGAAACCAGCAGGCGAAGAGAGGGGCCCAAGAGACTGGTTTTGTGAGGAACTATCTCTGGAACTGAAAACAGCCTGATGAAAGGGGCATGGCATATGGCCTGTGTTGGTGGTGTTTTGGGGAGTTACTCTCTGCACATGAGTCGTGTTGTTATAATTTTGTTTATTTATTTACTTTTTATATTTTTTAAAGAGGTGAGGTTTCACTATGTTGCCCAGACTGGTCTTGAACTTTTGGGCTTAAGCAATTCTCTCGCCTCGGCCTCCCAAAATGCTGAGATTACAGGCATTTTTATAATATTATTTTTCCCTGCCCCTTTGGACCTCTGGCTTCCTTGCTCAGCTTTTGATAGTTTGTTGTTGTTGTTTGTTCTGAAAAGAAAACTATAGCTAGAGTGTCATCCTCTCTCATATTAGAATTGCAAGGCTCTGGCAAGAGCTGGCAACGAGAGAACTGTCCTCCAAATGGAGCTCAGGGGGAGGTTCCCTGACCTCCCTCCCCGCTTCCCCACTCTGTTCTGTCCACCTGTGTGCATGAAAGGTAAAGCATGAGTGGAGACAGTGTCTTCACAGGCGAGAGGACAGTGTGATCCAGCCAGTAAGAAGAGATACGTTGATCTTTTGATTTAAGAAAACCAGACACTGAAACCTAGATTTCCAAGACACGTGAATGGGGCTATGTGTGACAGCCACTCAAAGACTTAGCATGAAATAAGCACTTCTCGCCCCAGAGAGGTGTTGCATGCCAAGCACCCACCTCTTTGACTTAACCTGCAGCTCTGGTGCAGTGCAGCCACACAGCAATAGATGACAGTCCGGAGCTGAATCTTCACTCAATAAGGACAATTGAAATGGCCATCAAGGCTGTCACTGATGGGTTTTCACTGTGTATGTTATTTTCCTTGACTTCTACCATAAGTATTAATCATCCCTGCCATCCACCAACACACACACACACACACACACACACATATGTGTAACCATCTCAGGTTCCTATGAAGTGATTGTGGTTTGGGAGTCTCTTTATTGTTGTTTCACATTAGCCATGGGGCCAGAATCTTTTGCCAAGAGACTTTTAGCCCAAGAATCAAGGAGCCCAGTGCCCCATTTGAGAAAGAGACTAAAGTGTCTACTGCCTCGAGTCGTGTCCAGTAACTTGAACCAGAAGTCTGTGTGAGCCTCCAGGGCAGGCAGCATGGTGAAGGCCCTGCCTCACCCTTAGGTTGGCTCTCAGAAGAGGTGGATCTTATCTCTAAGGAAGTGGCAACTCCCTTTATCAGGCCATTCTGGTGGAACAGGTTAGCTCCCAGCTTGAGTGGAAAGGAAAGTTGATGTTAACTTTTTTTTTTTTTTTTGAGTCGGAGTCTCACTCTGTCACCCAGACTGGAGTGCAGTGGCCGCTCCCGGCCACCGCAGCCTCGACCTGCTGGGCTCTGGTGATCCTTCCGCCTTAGCCTTTCGAGTAGCCGGAACTACAGGCACGCGCTACCATGCCTGGCTAATTTTTTGATTTATTGTAGAGATGAGGTCTTGCCAAGTTGCCCAGGTGGGTCTCGAACCCGCGGGCTCAGGCAATCCACTCACCTCAGCCTCCCAAAGGCGCGGGAGATGTTAACTATTTCTAGCTTGCCTCTCCTTTGCAGCA